>JAADKR020066260.1:0-11068 GCA_011763505.2 Lythrypnus dalli | reverse complement strand
CTCCAGTGACATAAGGCGACTCATAGACTCATGTGAAGCAGTCACCAGAGACATTATTAAAGTTTCACATGAAAGACTGTCAGGCATAGACGACTATGACAGAAACAAAGTAAAAATACATCTCCGTGAGCTTCTTGAACCAGGCTATGCTAAATCGATTTACGGTTCTTCTGTCACCCACTCAAGTAAACACTCTTCCGCAAGTAAGGCATACTCCGCGACATCAGTGGCTGCAAAGAGAGCAGAGGCTGCAGCAGAGTTAGCAGCCAAAAAAGTATGAGGTGGCGTAAGAAGAGGAAAAACAAAAGGAAATTATTCAACTTTTAGAAGAGAAACAACGAAAAGAGCCCGAGTGTCAAAGGGAAAAACAAAGAAAAGAGCTCGAAGCTCAAAAACGTGAGTTAGAGAGACTAAAGGCTGAAAAGGAGTTAAGGGCTGCACGTGCTAGACAGCAGCTAGACTAATGACTTATGATCAAGAGTTAAAGAGTGAGAGCAGTGTCCGTGCTGCAGACATCGGCAGGCCAGTTCATCTGCCCCTATAGCTGCTGCTCCCATTCAAGTTCCTAACAGCAATCTGTCCACCTCACCTCCATAAACAGACGTCATTTACTTAGCACAAACGGTACAAGACAGTATTGCCATGAACAAACTGCCAATGTTAGAGCCCTCCATTTTCACAGGAGACCCAATACAGTTCATTGAGTGGAAAGCTTCTTTCCACTCAAGCTGCACTACTTAAAGAAGTATGTAGGTGGTTCAGCTCGAAAGACGCTTGATGGCATCATCTACAGAAAGGATAATGACGTATACAACGATGCATGGGAGCGTCTCAACCAAAGGTATGGACATTCTTTTATCACACAGAAAGCGTTCAGAGAAAAGCTGGCAACTGGCCAAGGATCCAAACGAAGGACTCTATCGGATTTAGGGAATTTGCTGATTTTGTTCAAACGTGCTATGAGGCTTTGCCCCACATAGAAGGCTTAACCATTCTCAATGACTGCCAGGAGAACCAAAAACTCAAAAGTTACCAGACTGGGCACCTGCAAGGTGGAATCGTCAAGCTACACGATGTATAGAAGAAAATGGGAAGTTTCCGAGCATAAAGGACTTTGCTGAGTTCATGTCCTCTGAAGCAAAGATTGTGTGCAACCCAATCACTTCACTTCAAGTGCTGCACTCAACAAACTTCACCTCAGTCACTGGCAAAGGTTATCAAAGGGAAAGAAGGCCCACATCCAGTGTTCTACACACACAGGCAGTAACAGAGACTAGAAACATTAAACAAAAGCCTAGTGTGAAACAACCATGCATGCTCTGTCAAAATGATGAACACAAACTTCACAGTTGTCCACAGTTTAAAGGAAATTCACTTGAGGAACGAAGGAAGTACATATAGGAGAAGAAACTGTGTTATGGCTGTCTCAAACCCGGACACAGCACAAAGGACTGTCGCTACAGACTTGTATGTGAAATGTGTAAGAAAAAACACCCTACTTGTCTGCATGACTTCAACTATGGCAATGACAAGGCAGCCACAAATGAAGCTCCAAGCAACAGAGAACTGACTGCAACTACCCTGTCTCTCAATGCAGAAACAAATGAACAAGGTACAAGCACCTCCATGATAGTACCAGTATGGGTTTCTTCAGAGCAACATCCAGGTACACCCAAAGTGACACAGTGTTCATTGACCAAGATGTGGCAAGTAATCTCAAAGCTAAGTCTACCTCAATTAGGTTAAGGCTCACCACAATGCTTGGTAAAGATGCTGTTGTGCTGAGTGATTGTGTCTCGGGTATCAAGGTGAGAGGCTACAACTCCTCAGAAACTATTGAGCTCCCCCCTGCACCCACATTCCTACTTGTGAAACGGCAAGGCAATGGAATCATCTCAACATTATAGTGAATGAGATTCCACCACAGTTTGAGTGTGAGGATGGCTTGTTGATAGGCTACAATTGCTCAAAGGCACTGGCTCCAAGTCAGGTAATCTTAGGAGGCGAGAACGAACCCTATGCAGTCCGCACAACACTGGGCTGGAGTATTGTAGGCCCAACACCTTCCCACAATGACTCTTTAAGCATGTCTACTGTGTGTCACAGGGTTACAGTCAAAGAGCTCCCCCTGGTGACTCCAGCTGACGCGCTCAAGATTCTTGAGTCTGACTTCAAAGATGATTACAAGGATGACAGGTCAGTGTCTCAAGATGACATTCTCTTTCTCAATACGTTGAAGGAAGGCATTTACAAAAACACTGAAGGACATTATGAAATGCCACTTCCATTTAAGGACAGACCGCACCTACCGGACAACAAACAAATGGCTACTGTGCGACTTCAAAACCTTAAAAACAAACTGTCAAAGGACCAAGGATACAAGGAACGGTATGTTAAATTTATGAGTGAAATCATTGAAAAGGGCGACGCAGAAGAAGTGCACAGTGAAGCAAAGGAAGGAGAAAGATGGTATATTCCCCATCATGGAATATATCATCCCCAAAAACCAGACAAACTCCGAGTAGTCTTTGATGCCTCAGCTAAATACAAAAGTAGCAGTCTCAATGATCATTTGCTGTCAGGCCCTGACTTGCTGAATAATGTAAACGGAGTTCTCATCAGATTCAGAATGCATCAGGTTGCATTGTTATGTGACATTAAAACAATGTTCCACCAATTTCATGTGTATGAAGCAGACAGAGACTATTTAAGGTTTTTGTGGTGGAAAAATGGCAACCTGAACACCGAACCACAAGAGTTTCGTATGAAAGTGCATCTTTTCGGCACCACGTCCTCGCCAGGGTGTGCTAATTACAACTTAAAGCATCTTGCTAAAGAGAACGAAGCCCAATTTCCCCTTGACTCATCGTTGATAATGAAGAATTTCTACGTGGACGACGGTGTAACAAGTACAGCAAGCATCAAGGAAGCTATTCAGCTCGCACAGGAGGCTCAGACACTTTGTGCATTAGCTGGCCTGAGACTACACAAGTTTGTTAGTAACGACAAAACAGTGTTAGAAAGCATTGCACCATCTGAACGTGCCACTCCACAGCAAGCATGTGAGCTAGGCTTTAATGACTCTAAACTCGAAAGAGCGCTAGGTATTCACTGACACATTGACTCAGACTCACTCAGGTTTCGCTTTCGCCCCAACGAACAACCTGCTACACGGCGTGGCATTTTATCTGCATCTCTTTATGACCCCCTAGGATTCATCTCCCCTTTTGTACTAACTGGTAAAAGAGTGCTTCAAAAGACATGCAAACAAGGTACAGGCTGGGATGATCCCCTTCCCAGTGATCTAAGGCCAGTGTGGGATAACTGGAAAAGGGATTTAAAGAACTTAGAGAAAGTCACAATACCACGCTGTTATGTTCCCAGAGACTTTGGTCAGATTGAGTTGCATCATTTTTCTGATGCAAGCTCATATTGTTATGGTCAGTGCTCATATTTGAGATATGTGAACAAAGATGACAATGTGCATTGTGCTTTAGTTACAGCAAAGACCAGAGTTGCTCCTACTAAGGTAATGACAATACCAAGACTCAAACTGACAGCTGCTGTCAGTTGAAGTTGTTGAAGGATGAGCTTGGCTTGACACATATTGATGAGCATTTCTGGACTGACTCTAAAGTAGTTTTAGGCTACATTAATAACGAAACACACTGTTTTCACACATTTGTCTACAACAGAGTTCAAAAGATAAGGCTTTACAGTTCCCCTCAGCAGTGGAGATATGTCCCGTCAGAGCAAATTCCTGCGGACATCGCCGCCAGAGGTTCAAGTGCAAGTGAGCTCATCGCATCAGACTGGTTCATTGGGCCACACTTTCTATGGAACAAGGAAATATATCCAGCTGCAGACGGTGACAAAGACATACCACTTGGAGATCCAGAGGTAAAAATGTACATGCATTGAATACGCTCAAAACAGAAAACAAAGGTTTATCAGACAGATTGACAAAGTTTTCCTCATGGTACAAGGCTACTCAAGCCATTGCTCGACTAATTCGCAGAGCCAAGAAAGACAAAACAGCAGGTCACAGCACAGTACAAGAAAGACAAAATGCACAACGTGTCATTCTTAAGGATTTACAAGCAAATGAATATGCAGAGGAAATAAAGGTGCTTAAAAACAGAAAGACCCTTCCACACAAAAGCAAAATCTTTCAAATGGACAGTTTTCTTGATAACAATGGACTCCTTAAGGCGGGGGTCGGCAACCCGCGGCTCTCGAGCCGCATGCAGCTCTTTCAGACATAAGCTGCGGCTCCCAGTGGTTTGGAAAATAATTGCATGTTTTTCTTTTTTTCACGGGCACGTTTGAGGCAGCCGGCTCTGCGGCCACTGGACTGATACTTTACATTGCCTTTAATACAAATATTAATACAGAAAAAGACGCTCGGACAGAGAAGGCGCACCCGCAAATGCGCATTAGCGGAATGAGAAGAGGAGGAGGCTCCGCTGACGAGCGTGAGTTACGTAGGTCCGAGGAGACAGTGAGAACAGCAGCGCGGAGCTGCGACTTTACCGACGAGAGCGCTCGAAAATGATGCATAAAGTACCAGGTCTGCAGTGCTGTAGCCAATAAAACACTTGCACAGGGCAGACAGAGCAGGTCAGTGAAGGTCCAGCCCAGTCTCCAGGCTCAGACTAGGACACGGTCAGAGAGGTGAGTCCTGCTATGAAATGTTAAGAGCTGCAGCCTCAAATATTTTGAATCCGCAAACCCAGACTCACAATATTATAGTAATAAAAATGGTAATATTAAGATACAGTAAGCATCATGTACAGCGTGTCTAGCACGTCCCCAATTAAAAGAAAATCAAACATTAGATATATGGAATAATAAACAACTAATTTCACTCTACATCACTCTGAACACTTTACATTTCAATTAAAATTCTCGTCCTGAGGTCGACCTGATTTTATGCTGGTTCAGACCAGTTTACTTGTCCATTATGGAACTTATTGCACATCTTCTAATTGAAATGTATTGCTCAAACTGTCAAACAATAACCTTCTGATTTTATTAAACCTTATTTTCACTAAGAGCTTATTTTATGCCATTATTCATTTGGTTTAATATGAAAAATGAGCCACTCCGGCTCTGATGTTATTAATGAAGAGGATAAATATACATTATACGATATCTTCATTCTAGAAGTCAAAAATTATTTGCAAGCACCAGGTCAAATTGGCTCTTTGAGTCATTTGGGTTGCCGACCCCTGCCTTAAGGTGAGAGGAAGGCTCAAAAATGCATCATTCTCCTCCACAATGAAACATCCGGTCATCATTCCTAACGGTCACCATGTTACTCAACGGATAATTGCTCATTTCCACGGTGAAGTGCACCATCAAGGGAAAGGACTGACTATCAATGAGATCAGATCAAATGGATTTTGGATTCCAGGCATAAACAAAGCCGTTGCAAACTTTGTGCACAAATGTGTAAAGTGTCGCAAACTCAGTAGAGGCACAGAGGAACAAAAAATGTCTGACCTCCCAACACAGCGTTAAGATCCATCTCCACCATTCACATTTTGTGGAATGGACTGTTTCGGTCCCTTTCTGACTAAACAAGCTCGCAAGATGCAGAAGCGTCATGGACTTCCTTTCACATGCCTGTGCTGCAGAGCAGTGTACATAGAAATGTTAGACGACATGACCACAGCCTTCATCAATGCGCTTCGCTGCTTTATTGAGGAACAGTCAGTGAAATAAAGTGCAATCAATGCAAATGCAAGTGCAAATGAGCTGCAACAAGCAATAAATCAAATGGACTTCAACCGAATACCACATTTCTTGCTGAGAAACAGTGTGATTTCAAAATGCACACTCCTCATTCAAGCCATACAGGAGGTGTATGGGTAAGACAGATCAGGACGGTTCGAAACATTCTGCGCTCGACAGCTTCAGTTTCAGCAGGCAGAACAGACGACTCATCATTAAGGACATTCTTTTACGAGGCAATGGCAATCGTAAACAACAAGCCTCTTACAATAGACAACTTAAATGATCCAAACAGCCCAGAGCCATTGACTCCAAATCACTTGCTCACAATGAAGTCAAAGGCAGCCCTGCCCCCTCCAGGCACATTTATCAGAGAGGACAGTTATGCTCGGAAAAGGTGGCGGCAGGTGCAGTACTTATCAGAACAGTTTTGGTCACGTTGGAAAAAGGAGTATCTTTCCAACACTACAACAAGGCAGAAGTGGCATACTCCAAGTTGAAAGTTGGAGATGTTGTCATGGAAAAAATGGATGATTTACCCCGCAATGAATGGAGATTAGCACGAGTAATGGACACAGTAACAGACAAAGACGGACTCGTAAGAAAAGTAAAGATTCGTTTTGGAGAAAGGAAGGAGAAAGGACAATGTTCTGGAAAGCCTTCTACAGTGGAACGGCCGGTGCAGAAACTGGTTCTGCTCCTAGAGACTATTTAACGGCATTTTACAGTTTAAGTTTATTCTTTCATGTGGACTATGTGTTTCTTATATTTGATGTTACAAGGTTACAGGTCATTTCTTCATTGAGAAATCATTATCGCTCCTTATGGTTACCAGCTACGCTCTAATGATTTGGTGGGAGTGTAAATGACTTTGCTGATAGTTTTGTTACAATTTGGTTCGTGTGTATTTCTTATTTTGTTACATTACACAGTTCGTGCTTTTATTTTGAAAGGGTCACAACCACAAGGGGCTGTTTTCATGTTGATTTTCCCGTTTTGTATGTGCTATTTAGCTTAATGTTTAATGGTTTTTTTCCAGCAGAGGGTGCCAAATATGTTGGTAAAAATTAAGCTAAGTTAGTGCAATGTCATAAAGTTAAGGTCATTTGTAATGCAGTAAACATTTTATTTTATGAGATAAAGATAAAAAGGGTTAAATACATATTGTTAATTAATAAAAGGTTATAACACTCAAAGGAAAAGATTGTAAAGGTTAAGGTAATTCATAAGGTAAACTGTTAAGGTAAAAACATGCTTGTAAGAGTTACTAATTGTATATTGTTTATTTGTTTGTAGCTCTTACGGTGTATTCACATAAAGGCAAATAAAGGATTGTGAACCATCCGTTTAAGAGAACAACTTATTCGACAGGGGACGCTACAAATGCAACAGCAACTTTACCGTATCCCATTCTTGATGCATTTGTAGACATTACTACGGAGCCCCAGACGTGACATGGAAAAAAAAAAAAACCTACCTTATGCACACGAGATACTAACTTGTTCCCTCCTACGAAATTTGATCGTGGCCAAAGGATCTGTACTGCTCTGACAGTTAGAGAAGGAACAGAAGAGGTGCAGACAACGGAACGATTATTTAATTGAATTTCACTTTAGGCTGGGAATGACCTACAAACCAACAAACCATTGGTGCTTCAGTGGTTCAGTGGTAGAATTCTTGCCTGCCACGTGGGAGGCCCGGGTTTCGATTCCCGGCCAAAGCAAATTTGTGGAGTTCAACAAATCATCAGAAATCAAAAATTATATCCGTAAAGATTCGTTTACTGGCAGTTCAGTAATACAGGCATGGAGTTGGAAGGATTGTCGTCTTATTCTGTTTTTGACACTCCCAGAGAGGGCTTCCCATAGTCAAAACAATGGATGTTTTTCAAAACGATGTTTACTGTCTCAGACATTCTCATGTGAAACCATAAATCGATCTTCTCCTCTTGTGAGAATAATGATACATAGTCTAAACAAAATATTCAGCCTACAAGTGTTTGTGATAAAGTATCACACTTTTACTAGGCAAAAGTGAAGGAAAGAGGCGAAGGATCGTGGCAGGATCTGGATACCCCGTTTAATTAAAGCGTGTGTACAATATGTTCCATGTCACGTCTGGGGCTCCTACTCTTTTTTTTTTTACATATACATGTATACCCAGACACAATACTACTATCACACATTCTCTTTTCCAACAGATTACAACCTACTTTGAGCTCCTCAAACATCCACAGAAGGACTGCGGAGACAGGAACAGTAGACTCAGCTCTAGACTTATTGCACATGTTTCTCTATTATCAATACAAAGTTATTCGTGTGTGAGATCTTTCTCCACTCGGTTTCAACTACAGCCTCGGTCTCCTTCAGAGTTTAGAAACTTTGACACTACTGCCCCGTCGTCTGCATGGAGCCTAATTTTACCTTTTCGAAGTAACTGATCTTCTTTAAGGTGTTTCATAATATGGTGCTTTTTGCTTTTACTTGAGTAACATTGTAAAGATGTATATTTACTTATACTTCAGCAAAATAAATAGTTACTAGTTTCACTGTCTGTGAATAAACCTTTAAGTGAAAAAATAGAATAAAATAGATGTAGTTTGTGGTCCATGTGCCTTAATCTGAATCCTTCATTGTTCTATTTTATGGCATATTCTTGGAAATATTTATGCCACAATGTACGTGTCTTTTCCTAATGTATCTTAACCACATTGGAAATATAATTGACTGCAAAAAATTAGCTGTGATAAATTAAAACACAACAGGCATATTTGGAGCAAAAATGATGTAAAACTCATTTAAATTTTACAAAAAGTTTTAGCAAAACCTGCAGTTGAACTTTTTTTTAACAATATTGTATTTTCATTGAACTTATCAAGTAAATAGTCAAATTATAGTTAATAGTCAATCCATGTTAAAGACATGGAAATGTTATGCTTGCTTTGCTCAAATGCTTTTCATTTGACATTTAAGGCCTTAGCCATGGCATTTAATGACTTTTAATGCTTTATAGCGCTGAGTAAAACCTGTATAGAAATGTGGTCACCACTTGTAGGTTTGCCCTCTGTTGTTTAATTAAAACAAAAAAATCACCCACAAACTACAAAACTTTAAAAAAAAAAAAAAAGTTCTTTAAAGAATCTTATTCATGACCCTTTGTTTCACATTTCTGAGAACAAACCAGATGAGCAGTTTTTAGTTTGACTTGTATTTTTCACTACCAGATGGCAATGAAACTATTACAATTGCACTTTATCGTAGAATTTAAAACGAATAATGAAGTATTACAAAAGTATTTTTCAGACTTTATTAAGAGTTTGATAGTCAAGGCTTCAGAGGGAATCATACTCAACACACATCTTGGAAAAAACTGTTTAATAAGATCCCCAAGTATGTAAAAAAAAAAACTCAAAAGAACAAGATCTGAGATTTTCAATCAATTCTTCAATCATCTTTCATTTAGTCCCATGATTTTCTAAATAATAATAATGAAAAAAAAACAGACAATCACGCTTACATTTAAATTGCAAAAATAAAAATAAAGTTCTTGTATGAAGTCGGCCTTCAGGCTTGGTCCCATTCCCATTCATCTTTAAACTTTAGTGACACTCGCTTCGCATCATCAAGCAGTCTCCTCTTTGCAGATCATGGAACAGTGTTTGTAATTTCTGAGTGTTCAGACGCATACAAAGAACACGGTCTGAGTCTTTCCAGGACTAGACCGGCACAATCCATAGCAGATGATCCAACTCCTCCACTAACACGGTCTGCCGCACGTTTACACCTCTCAGTCATGGTTCCCCGATATGAGACACTACAGGCAATTTCAGCTTTTGGGCCAGTCTGGCCAGTTTAAAAAAAAAAAAAACACCTCATCTTCACAATAACATTTTTTTTTTTTTCAAATTTCTTGAATACACTGTCATCCATGCAATTATCTAGTCCTGTTGTATATTCATGAGAAATGAGCTAAATGTGAAAAAATTGATGTGGCCCTATTTGCGCTTTGTTATGTTTTTTGTTTATTTTAAAAATGTTGGCGCCCCCTCGAGCTGATACTGCGACTAAACAAATCTACCCATCAGTTAAAAGAAGCTGGGTTAAAAAAAAATGGAAAAGGAACACATTTTAAATTTATTTTGAGCATTTACAAAGAAACACTAAAACAATTTGATTTGATTCACAGACATCATATGTAAACAGCTGTGTCAGGTCACACAATTAAGGTTTGCTGCAGGTAATTAGGGCAAAATACAGGTATCATTTTGAAACTTTTGCAATAGATTACCGATATGAATATGAGAACAAAAAGTATTGCAAGTTGTTTGTCATTTTATGTTTTATATAAAAAATAAGGCCTTTTAAAGCCTAAGAATAGCAAAATTTGCCAATAATTTTGGCAACGAAATATGAAAAATGAATTGAGCCAGGTTTATATTTACAGGCTTATTTTGTAGATATATTAGTTACAAAGACTTTTTTCAGAAGGAATTTTAAATATCTTTGTTTAGTTTTAAAATGAGCTATGAATTTGTGAAAAATTCTGCAAAAAAATCCAATTTAGCCTTGTTTTTTGAAATTCAAATTCAAAAATAAACCAAGCTAGGAATTAAACATTAACAACCATCTGAAGAAAAAAAAAAACTCTGCAAGACTGGAAATTTGGAGTCTGTAGGAGCAACTAAAGTGCAGATATTGTCGCCACAATAAGAGAAAAATGCATTTTGAGAAAATAAGAAATTATAATTTCCCATTTAAATCTATAGAGACAAATTGAATCAGTGCAATAATTAAACATGTTATTATGGAGATTAGGCAATTTTATTTAGAGTAGGTGAAAGTTCATTTGTTAGGAGACCACACTGGCCCAAAAACCTGAATATATATATATAAATAAATAAATAAAAAAGGTTTGCTGCATTTCCTCCAGCTGCACATATTGCATGGACACAATGATTAATGCAAATCAAACAAAACAGATCGTCAATAGGAGACAACATAGGTATCAACAGATGTCCTCCAAATACCTCGATACAAAATAATCTTTTTCGCCTTTCAGGTCACACAAATATGGAAGTGAACAACTGTGTGTCAAATGGAATTAGTGCTTGTACCATTTCGACTGTCAAGACCCGACAAAATTAAAATCTAAGTTGTTAATACTTTGTTCTTCGTATAGTCATTAGATGTAATTTATTTAAATACATTGTTGTAAACAGTAGAAAAAAACTTGAATCTTCAACTGGACAGGGTTGGTTGAGTAGAGGACGTTTCGCTTCTTGTCGCAGAAGTTTCTTCCTTGCTCTTGGAAAAAGAATGATTTGCCAGTAGAG
>JAADKR020065876.1:0-11076 GCA_011763505.2 Lythrypnus dalli | reverse complement strand
GTGTGTGTGTGTGTGTGTGTGTGTGTGTGTGTGTGTGTGTGTGTGTGTGTGTGTGTGTGTGTGTGTGAGAGAGAGAGTGCGTGCGTGTGTGCATGTGGTTAAAGGAGAGGTCCTAGCCTCTGTGTCTATTATTTATGAGCACATTACGCTGCGGCAGAAGCTCCTGCATCGATCGCTGTAAATGCCCCAAAACATTCTCTGAGGAGTGCGCACGAGGGAGTGCATGAGAGGAGTGCACGAGTGGGAGTGCACACGAGAAGCAGGATCTCGATCAGGAGTTTTCACACTTTGGATCTTGTTTCTTTGGGAATATTTTCAGCTTTGATTGTAGTATGACAAACATTTCCTTTAAAATGTAAACGTGCAATGTGTCAGTTTTATGCAAAGGAAGAACCTTGATATTAGTCTGTATTTGACTTTTTAATGGCCTACCAGCCATATGTGGCTAGCATGGTAACTTTACTTTCCATCACGGTGGCCTCTTGGACACTCCAGTATCAATTGTTTTTCAGGTTTATATATGAGAAGAGAGAGCTGGGGAGAGAAGGAGAGAGATGCATAGATAGAGGGAGACAAAGAGGAGAGAGAGATGGAGAAAGTGAGAGAGAGATGTAGGAAGAGCAAGAGAGAAATGAGAGTGTGCGATGCGGGGAGGGAGAGAGGAGAAAACGGTCCCGGTCCAGAACAAACTAACAAAAGGTGCATTCATGTTGTATGAGGGTGCACCTGCCGGGGGTCCTCCTAGAGACGCCGCAAGACATTTTGGTTCCCTGAGCAAAAATGTATTGTGGTGCGATACCAGGCAACAGTCGAGGTGGACTTGTTCAACCTCAAAGTAATATCCCACTATCGCTGTATAATTCACTGACTAAGGCAGACATGGACCAAATCTATCAAGACCAACAACAAGAGGATGCTTCATGTAGAAGATGCCTGAGCGGCACATTCACAGTACAACTTTAGAACAAATAATAAAGATGATATTGATGTCATGGCGTCATTGACTCTCTTCTCCTGTCCAGACACAGAACTGTCTGTCTATTAAACTCTGTTTATTCGATGATTCACGCTTAAACGTCCATTTGACATCGCACATCTTCGTTCATCTTTTACCTGCAAAACGGCCATTGCAGCTGCATTGTAGGTGTACTAGTGGATCCTCACATTTGTTTTCACAGAGAAGCATGTGAAAGTGGATTCAATGAGAAAGCATGCAAAGGCAAGCTTGGTTGGAGATCCTTTCAGGAATAGCAAGAAGTGCAAGAAATCCGACTTGTTCCTCACAAATGCTCGAAAATGCATGACAAATATGTATCTTACAAATGCATTTGAAAGCCTCTACTAGTGTCAAAGTGACATTAATTGAACAGAGCCGTCAGATACAACTCTAGTCTGACTACAATTGTCCCAGGCAAAGTGGAATCTCCTAGGTGTACGTGGATTTTCACAGTCCTGTTCTCCTCAGACCAGACAGAACATGTTACTCACTCACCTCAGCTGACCTCAGTCACATACCCTCTGTACTATTTAGTTTCAAACACAATCAATGAGTGGCCCAGGATTGAACCCGACCCGACTCCAGCTCTTTGTGTTTTATATTGATATCAGTTTTAAAGTAGAGCGAGAGAGAGAGAGAGGAGAGAGGGAGGAGCCAAAATCCAGCCCTGACTCTGAAGCTGGACTCTGATTGGACTTGACCGATGTGAGTGTCCCTGACTCACCTCACCTGCCTTTTCTGTAGGATGTAGGAAGTAGGATGGACGGCTATAGGGGAGGAAACGGTTAGAAGGGTTTGTCCAAATTAATGCAATTCTCTTATTTACTGGAGTGACATGAGCTTCTCACCTTGTGGGTAAAGTTTTTTTTAAAATTACATTTCATTGCAGTGAAAACATAGATTTTTCACGCAGTGGTCAATGTTGAAATTTGAGCTTGTTTTCTCAATTAACATCTTAGCTTTAGGGCCAGAGCGACAACACGACAAACTCTACCTTTGCGACATAAATATGTACTCAAATTATGGCCATTTCCTTTCAACGACTCTACACAGGTGGAAAATATGGCAGCCGGTACTGCATGCATGTTATTTTGCAAAAAAGCATTTTTTTTTTGCAAAATAAGGCTTTTCTTACACTCTTGCAATATCTCTACTTTCGTCGCGCTTACAAGCTCCAAACTTTCCAGTCTTGTCCTTACACAGCACATGTTATTTTTTTTTAAAAGTTAAAATGACTCAATTATTTTACTCTACTTTGAGTAATTTTGACTTGCCAACTGGAATCTTAAATAAATTGTGAAAAAAGTGCTTGAATTAAGACATTTTATGCAGATTTTTAGTAGAATTGGACTGTCTTGAAAATTAAAAAAATATATACTTTAAATAACATACATTAATTTGTAGACTTAAAGGGGTGGTGCAATGTAAAATTGTCTTTTTCATGCTTTATATCTTGATATTGCGTCATTCCCTGCTTAAAGACATACTTGAAGTGTTACTTTGATTAAATCACGTTTGTTTGAGCAATCTTTAAAAACCCTCATGGCAGCCATTTTGAGAGCTGTTTTGCCTGGTTCCTCCAGAGAACGCCCCTTCCTTCCAGGCAACGCATCAATCCTCCGGGAGCTGCCTATGTCCTTTTGTCACCCTCCTAGTTACGCCTACTGCTCCAACCTGAGCAGAGCCCCCCTCCCCCGCGTCTTTTTGGGAAGTTATACCTGTATAAACATGTTATTTGTGATAAAAAGCCACTTGCGCTTGTGTGAGGGCTTCGGCCATGTTTTTATCTTGTGGAGAAAGCGCTAAGCTCCGCCCACCCCTCTGCGCAAAGTGTGCATCTCAATTGACTTCACGCAGAGGGCTGGAAACGGAGATCGAAGCCCTCCGCCTCGGTCATTATTAGTTTTGGCACGGCACTTAATGTCTCGTGAACGCGCAAAGCGGAGGGGTAAGGGGGTGGACTATGGGGAAGAATTGAGACGCAGCCCTAGTCTGATTTACAAGGAAAATTTTGATTGAATTATTTATTTATTTATTTTTACATATTTTCTCACTGATAACAACCTTGTTGAAAAACTAAACAAAACTTAAAATCCCTCTGAAAAAAAAATTGAAACTGCACATTTAAACCCGCCTCAATCCATTATTTAGATTTTATTGCTGCAATATTGACATTTTTATGCCAAAAATTGCTTCTTCTTTATTTGCATGAAAACGTAAAATAACAAAACTTCCAATACCTTTTTTTATATATTTATGTCAGTAATCGACAGCAAACGTTTCAAATTGATTTTGCTATTCTCCTGCACTGTCTCTCCTTAAAGTGTGTTGATGTCGATGATGCATGCTAGCCTGGTTAACACTTAACTGAATCACTAGTGAGATTGTGGAAGAGGCAAAAGCAACAACCGTCCAGAGCTGTTCATTGGACGATACGTGTCTGTCATAAGCGTCTCTTACGATGCGTTCCAGGCGACTGGGAACTGTGATGTTTCCCACTTGAAAATGACGAGTGTAAACACAACGGCTAGTGCTTTCATGTGGAGTTTTTCTCTCCGTAATTCCCAGTTTGAGTGGCTCAAATGCATTTTTCTCAGTTGGAAGTTTCCTAGTTCCCAGTTGCCTGGAACGCACCATTAGTCAGTTGTATCCGTTTTAGCTGATGACATTTTCAAATTATACGAGGAAGAACACAGCTTATTATTATATTTATTTTTAAAAAACACAATCTAAAGCTACATCGAAAGAGAGCTTCACTTCTGCTGCCATCTTAAATACAGAAGCATAAAAAACTACAAGCTCAGAGAGTACAAGTCATCGGCTTGTCCCTTCCTGCTCTGTCATTGGGGCCCTACAACAGGTCCGCTAGCCTTTAGCACGTCACCTTCCTCTCCAGACCACTTCTCAGAGAGAAATGAAATGCAGCGAGAGGAGTGGTATGGGCGTGCCCAGGCTAGATGTATGCTTGAATCAACAGGTCTGAGGAAATGACTTTTTAGGATCAGGCAAACTGCTGTATTTTTATTTATTTATTTATTTGTATTCATTATTTATTTTTTAATCATAACTTAAAATGAACATTTGTATTTGGATCACGGCTCATAAAACGTTAAAGATTATCTGCTGGAGCTTTGGCATTTTTGTGGTTTAGTTTTAAACAGCTGCGGGTCTGTAGCCTTTTTTTTTTTTTTTTTCCTGCAATAAAAACCAGGCCATTTGTGTTTTCAATGTTTTTTATTTTTGTTTTTTTAGTAGGGATGTGGGGTATGTGGAGATTTTATGACGTATTTGGCATAAAAGTCGTATGGAACTAAAACCTGGGGCTGTCTGAGTGTCTGCGCAGTTGGTGTTAGAACATAGGAGGAAACAAGAATGTACGGTGAGCGTACAGGCCAATAATTCAGACAAAGCTGCCTTCGAGTCACTGAAAGGCCGCAAATTGACCGGGCTAAACTAAAGAGCTCCATGAAGTTGGCCCCGGCAAACGCACATTTACAAAATATTTTCATCTTGGGTGCTGTTTTAGTTTTTGAGAAATTATTTTATTAGTCAGATCGAATGGATAGAAACAGTGTCATATACTGTGCCTTTAATAGTTTTATCATACACATTTACCATTTAAAATAGACTATTTTAGCTTATTTTCTGGTATTAGCTTTTTTTTTTTTTTTAATCATTGTGTGATTATTATTTCTCTTGTATTACAGTAAAAACAATGACACACATTCAGAAAATGCCTATACTTTAAGGGCAACAGAGGTTTGGCCAAGTGAAATTTACAACTTTTTAAACTTTTTAATGCCCTCACAGTGAAATTTAATGCCACTATCACATGCACAATTTTTCCTCTTTTTTAATGACAATGTAAACAAAAAGCTTATTAAATCATATGATAATGGGGATAAAATAAGCTCAAGGTAAAATAAGATTAGTAAAGGCAAAAGGATGTGGTTGTACATTTGTGTAGACTCTCAACACGACATGTGGTTGTACAGTTTGAGGAATGTTTTTTTTTGCTTTGCTTTGATGCAAACTGTAATAGATTGCTGTAATGATTTTAAAATGCAACTACATTGATTTAAGAACAAAGCATTATTTAAAGCATATTCTGTAAAAAATATGTGCATCTTGTCTTTGATCAATTTTAGCTGGTTTGAAATTGAAACTGAAACAAGCTTTAATGTGTTTAAAATGAGAGAAATCAACTTACAAAAAAAACATTTCAAAATAAGACAAAAGACGGTCAAAGACCAAACTTATCATTCATGTTTCATGGACAAATCTGAGCAAAATCATATTTTGATCATTCAAGCCATTCAACCATTTTTATCGAAGATAAGAAACTGTAAGACTGTTTTTAATTATATTTAGTGCTTTTTAGTCCTTAACTTTGGCAAGATCCAATCCAACACCTTTTTAGTGATTTAAGACCCTGCGGCTGCTCTGTGGCAACAATATGAAACAGGATGTGGTTCTATTATTGTGACCACACATGGATCAAGCCCATGAGCTGAACCTGAAATGCTGTGGATGTGAAGCATTGCCTCTAGGTGTCACTGCGGTGAAATGATTTCAAACTGTGATTCGAAGTTTCGGCACAATTGCTTCAATGATTTAATAAAGTCTCACTTTTTCCCATCCTTAGTTGAGACAATGTTTTGAATATTTTGGAAAGAGCTTGTCTTCTACATGGGAACCTTGGTTTCTGCTTCATTTGTGCTGATTTGTGAAGTTAAGACTTACATTTGAGCTGTTATGGTTTTCAAAATGTTCAAATCTTAATGTGCCAAAGTGTGAAGGTGTGTTCTTCACCACGGCATATGTCTGTGATTTTATTATTTAATGATGCTGCAGGTGAAA
The DNA here is from genome assembly GCA_011763505.2 of Lythrypnus dalli. Lineage (NCBI taxonomy): Eukaryota > Metazoa > Chordata > Actinopteri > Gobiiformes > Gobiidae > Lythrypnus > Lythrypnus dalli. The sequence continues at coordinate 5,219 of JAADKR020065876.1, read as the reverse complement.
GCAGGGATTTTTCACGTAGTGGTCAATGTTGAGGTTCTTACATAGTTTTTTCTTTAACATCCTAGCTTTCATGCCAGAGCTCAGAGCTTTTCCAAAGCGGATGCGGGTACGATGCATGCTGCACAGACACTTCAACATTTTAAAACTTGTTTCCTCATCAACATCTCCACTTTGGTCACTCCTACAGACTTCAAACTTTCCAGTTTTGGTTTTAACAGTATTTTGTAGGGATGTGTAGACGGATTTTTAGGCCCAAGCCGGGACACAGTCCCCCGGCAAGGGACTATTGTTTTTGTGTGGTTTCTTATTAGGCCCGAGCCGAGACGCAGTCCCCCGGCAAGGGACTATTGTTTTTGCTTGGTTTCTTCTTTTTTTTATTAGGCAAGAGACATGACGTAGTCCTGGTGATGGAGTATTGTTCACCTTTGTTTCTTGTTATTAGGCCCGAGCCAGGACATAGTCCTGGTGAAGGAATATTGTTCTTCTTTTTTTCTTGTTATTATTATTCTGCCTCTGGAATCGCATTTTTGGAGGCTTGCCCGTGGCCAAATACACGCAGAAATTGGCACTGTAATCAGGGTTGGTGAAAATTGTGTGCGAGTGGGTGACATGCCCATGCCACACACGGAATGGCTCGTCAGCGTCCCCTGGAAGTTGACCCCTATGCGTTAGGGAACAAGCATTTTTTGGCCCAGGCCAATTTATGTTGGCCACATTGATAGAGCACAAAGAGTCAGACCTAAAACATCATTATAGCACCACCCTCTGATGCACCAGAGACCACCAGAGACGTTGCATAGAAACTAGACACTCCTGAATGGCAGCAAATAGTTTTTTGCTGCCCGAGAGGGTCAAGAGGATCTCGGTTCAATTTGTCCCAAAACGGGCCGGACCAATCAAATTGCAAAGAGGAGAGCTGGAAGTCGGAGGGCATGCTAAAATCTTTCATGACATCAGAGGCGCGATGCTTTTAGTAGTTAACACACCATCATTGCAGTCTTTCAGAAATGCTTGTAGTTTTCTTTGGGTCAAAGATGTTTGAAGAATGTGCCAACACACCCGCAACCCTTAAATTATTCTTACAGAAACGACAGAGCTCCAGTTTGTGTTACCAATCTTTGTTAGCCACTTTTAGCATTCTGCGGAGCTAAAGTTTACTTTCGGCGCTCTGGTTACGTAATCCTTTTCATTGCGTTGATTCGTCGTAGCGCTATCCAATTGTACGCCGAGGGATTTGCATGACAACCGCTCCTCAGCCAACGGAGCTTCACCAGACCCAACATCTTGAGGATGTGGGTCTGACGCGGCCAGCCTACCTCACCGGATGTTTTAACAAACTAGTCATCGGTTTTTTGGCATCGTGAGCTCATACTTGGCCAATACCATCTAGAGACAAGGGGCTACAATACTCAGAGTTTTTGTTTATAAGTGTTACGGTTTTGACGCCCCGACATTTTTCTTGTATGCTTGACTGCACATGGCCTCCACGTGCTCTATCCAATTGCACTTCCATTTGGGGAACATAAGGCCACCCACGGCCTGAACAGATTCAGTCTAATAAATGTTCAGAGATAACCACTGTAGCTCCCCCTACCTATACCTTGAAAGTTACAGTTTTGATGATTTGTTTCCCACGTTGCATGTACATCCGACACAATACACCAATCAAAACAATATATTACATACCTGCCATATTTTGGAAGATGTGGGCAGGGTCGAAGGCAACTGTCGAACTATTAGCAGATTCTGTTCTATAATTCACACACGCTGTTCAATTTGGTTGGAAATTACATCATTCACACCTTAGATGAGCCTATTTACATGACCACAGTCATGATCCAGGCTATAAAGCCTCCTGCTGAAATGTATGACCTTATATATGGGGCTAAAAACAGTTTTGCAGAAATGTGCAACTTTCCACACAATGCCAGCAAGTTTTACTGCTCAAAACAAAAAACTGATCAGACCTATGGCCCATTCTGAACGGTTTGACCAATGGGAGGTTCAACAGCTGCCATTGTAATCCCATGACAATACTAGATCACTGCACCACAGAAAGTGAAACATTAACTTTGGCAGGAAAATTCTTTAAACGGCAAATTGATCAGACCTATGATGTACCTCAGGGTTTCCCAAAGTGAGGCCAGGGACCCCGAGGGCACAAGGCCAAATACATGCGCACCGCGTACAACTGCATAAAAATATATCCTGAATAATGTGGGTGTGGCCAGGAATAAATTCGTTGTGATAGATGTGGACAAGGCGAGTGAGATCTGGCAGGGCGGTCACGAGATAGGGATTTGCGCTGGGGCGAAGGCCTGTATCACCGCTTGCAGCTTTAATTATTATTATTCTTCTGCCTCTGGGATCACGTTTTTGGAGGCTTTGTAGGCCAAATACATGCAGTAATGGTCAGTGCTCAGGGTCGGTGAAAATTGCGTGTGAGTGGGTGACATACACACAGAATGGCTCAACAGCGCCCCTTGGAAGTTGACCCCTAAGCATTTTTTGGCCTGAGCCAATTTGGGTGGGCCACATTGATAGAGCACAAGGAGATAGGCCTAAAATATCATTATAGCTCTGCCATCGGTCGACCAATTTGAATTGAAATCCCGGTAATACTTGGCCAATACTATCTCGAGACATATGGCTACAATAATCAGCCGTTTTTATTATACTTATAAGTGTTATTATAAGTGTTCTGTATCTTTGACCACCCGTGTATCACACTTTCATACAGGGGACATAAGGCCACCCACAGTCTGAACAGAGTCAGCCTAATAAACGTTCAGCAGTCACTACTATAGTGCCCCCTACCTATACCTTGAAAAGTTCAGTTTTAAGGATTTGTTTTGCACGTTGCATGTACATGTAAGATGTGGGTGGGGCCAAGGCAACTGTCCAACCAATAGCCGATTCTGTTCTATAATTCACACATTTTCTGTCCATATAATGCCCCCTTCTGAAATGTATGAACTTATATATTAGGCTAAAAAATAAACAGTTTTGCAGAAATGTCTGCCACTGTCCAGACAATTCCAGTAAGTGTTACTGCTCAAAAAACGAATCAGACCTATGCCTCATGCTGAACAGTTTGACCAGTGGAAGGTTCAACAGCTCACATTGTAATCCTATGACAATACAAGATTACTTCACTACAAAGAGTGAAACTGGTTACTCACATCAACTTTGGCAGAAAAAAATCTTTTAAACCAAAGTGAGTCCCAGGAATAAATTCTTAGTGATAAATGTGGACAAGGTGAGTGAGGTCTTGCAGGGCGGTCGCGAGAGGGGAAGTTGTGACGGTGCGAGGGTCTGTATCTCCGTTTGCGGCTTAACATTAATATTTAATTCCTAGCCTAATTTATTGAGCATTAAACCCTACAAACCAAGGCAAAATTAGATGTATTTTTTTCAGTCATATCTAGCTTCATAAAAAACTAAACAAGATATAACAAAATTCCCTCAGAATATTCCTTTCTATGCCATACCAATATGTCGACAAAATAAAACCATACATTATTACTTACACATAGTTATTTACATTTTGTCATCAGAACTATAGACAATTATGGCAGTTTTTTTTTCGCATTAAATGCCCATTTTTATATTAAAACATAAAATGGCAGAATACATTTTTCTCATATTTATATCAATAAGGAAAAAGTTTAACATTGATATTTCAAAATGTACTTTTTTTCCCCCTATTCACCTGCAGCATCTCGCCTTAAGATGGCATTAGAATTTGTAGAATTTTATTGGATGAGTATTTCCACATGGAGTCCCTCGATGAGACTACAGTACACACTCACAATGAAGCAGTCACTAAACTTGTCCACTTTAGGAAACTCACACTTACAATTACCATTCACTCTCAGTTTTGTTGACCCGGCTTGTAACATCTTGCAGTGTATTCATGCAGTCATTTTCCTCTTTCCCAGAGGCTCCTGGCTTCATAAAAAAGGAGAGAGACCACTCTCTGACTGGACGACAGAGAGCAGGGCATGGTGGGTCTGCAGAGGTGCATAGTGGGACAGTAACAGGATGAGGAGCTGAGTGGAGCTTTAGGCTTTAGGCTCATTAACGAGGGATTAGTTCTGACAGAACCAGACCAGGCTGAGCCTGGACCAACGTTTGACCGACCTGAAGGAGGTCAGGCATTACTCTGATAGTTTCATTTCACAACAAACGGTCTGTAAAGTGCTAAACCAAAACGCAAATTGTCATACCAGCTCATTCTTTTTCATTAACGCATACATTATTCATAGGATTTACTGAATCTTTGGTGTACAAAACTAACTCTTGGGCCTTGAATATTTTTTGTATTTAAGGGGAGACACTCTTTTTGATCTCCCATTCTCAAAAAAAAAAAAAATGTTTTTTCGGACTCAAAACTCAATAAATCCAGCTAGGAAATAGATTTTAACAAATTCCTCTGAACAAACTTTGTAACTCTTCTTAAGTTCAATTCTGGAAAGTTTGGAGGCAGTAAGTCATACTAAAGTGGAAACCTTGTTGCAACAGTGTGAGGAAAATCTTACTTCGAAAAATGAGCTTTAAAGTTTGGAAACGTCTGCACATGCATTAGAAGCAGTGGATTTTTTTTCCACCTGTAGTGATTTTCTGTAATGAACTTACTATATTTTGTTTACATATTAATGTTTGGCATGTGTACATGTTGATGCAAATCATGTCAACATTAGTAAATGGGAACGCTTGGGAAGCAGATAGAAAGGCTGCTCAAAGTGACTTTCTGGATTTCTCCAACTCCCTCGGAGAAGTACTAATTATGTATCAGTTTGATCTTTTTCTACTTTGGCCTTAAAGCTAAGATGTTAAACTGGAAAACTAAATAACTCAACATTGAGCTATACATGAAAAATTTTAAAATACCATCTCAATGCAAAACATGTCGGAGCGAGCACAGACGTCCCCACTAGTGGCAAAAATAAACGCTGGTAAGAAAGGGTCCTCTCACTTGCTGGGAACATCATTCAGAACAAAAGAGCTGCACTGAGCCGTGAAAATGTAAACAGGCTTGTTTGTTTCAGTAACTGGCTTAAGAAGATATATATATATATATATATATATATATATACAGGACTGTCTCAGAAAATTAGAATACTGTGACAAAGTTCTTTTTTTTCTGTAATGCAATTAAAAAAACAAAAATGTCATACATTCTGGATTCATTACAGATCAACTGAAATATTGAAAGC
>JAADKR020065490.1:0-11081 GCA_011763505.2 Lythrypnus dalli | reverse complement strand
TCTCATTAATATTTCTGATCATAAACCTGTAGGTTATAGCCTCCTTTCTTTTGTTTTGTAAACTCTGGAACATGTGTTTGTAAACAGAGCCTCACACTTCATTCATGCTCCCTTTTCCTATTCACCTGTAGCGTCTCACCTTTAAGTGGAAAATTGTATCACCTTTGTAGATGGAGAGTGTCATCTGCTTGCATCTTGTAAATATAGATGTGTGAGTTGTTTTTGATGTTTTAACAGAGAAACAGCAGCTGCCAATGGAGACATTCCCATTCCAGGGCCTTTGTGTCGATGTCAGTAAATTGGAGGAACAGCGCAACCAACAACACAGCCCCCAGAGGTTCTACTACTTCTATTACGACATACTATCCACCTATTCATCTCTCCATCCATCCCTACATCCATCACCCATTCATCCATCCATTCTTCCATCCATCTATCCAACCATCCACCCAACAATCCATCCTTACATCCATCATTCCATCAATCCATCTATCCATTTTTCATCCACCCATTACATTCATCCATTCATTCATCATACATCTTTACATCCATCCATTCACCCATCCATCCTTACATCCATCCATCCATCATTACATCCATCTTTACAAACATCCACCTAGCCTTCCATTCTTCCACCCATCCTTACATCTATCATTACATCCATTCATCCTTACATCCACCCATCTACCCTTCCTTCCATGCATCATCCATATATCAATACAGCAATCCATCCATCCATGCATCCATATATCATTATATCCATCCATCCTTCCTTCCACCCACCCTGACATCCATCCTTACAAACATTCATCTATCCATCAATCCATACATCCAAAGATATAAAACAAAGTATTGATAGGATTGGAGATAGGAGAGATTGGAACCAATGTCGAGCTCTGTCGGCCATCTTGTGATTGGAATCATTCATGTAAACCAACAGGAGACTTTTCTTCACCAGATCAAGGACAGACATATAAAAGTTATGTTATCCAAAAGAAAAAACAAGACAAAAATAAGCAGAGTCTCCTGTTAATATACACAAGTCCGTGAGCGGAATGGGCAACCCTGGCTGCCAGAGCTTGCCATTCCTTCTTGCCTATCTAGGCTTTTATTAAATATCTTTGGAAATGATGATTTCAAAATCTATCTGTGACACTGTATTTGTCGTCCCCTAGCTGTGAGGAAGTGGAGGAGCAGCCCGACGACAGCTCCATTGATTGCAAGGCGAGGACTGAGCGGTCAGTAACTTTCTCCCACAACTTTCTGGTCCCAGAGTCAGGAATACCATAACAAGATACTGAAATTATTTTCTCTTCAGGTTTAAAGCAAGGCACTGCAGGTGAAAACATAGATTTTTCACACAGGGGTCAATGTAGAGATTTGTAGGTTTAAAGTCTTAAAAATTGTAGGCTTAAAAATTGTTGGCTTAAAGTCTAAAAAATGTGAAAGCAAACTTGATGAGGGTTTGTCTGCGAGTAAGTTGGAGTATTGTCATTGTGGCACTTTTATTCTCTGGCTTTTAACTCCACGTGAGTTGTGTGGTTCTCTGTTTTAGTTGTTGTTATTTTATCCATTTGTTTTAAGTAATTCTATTGTTTTATCAATTTTATTTCAATATATATACTAGTGGGGTGTGAAAGTTTGGGCAACCATGTTAATTTTTATGTTTTCCCTTTATAAATCATTGGTTCTTAGGATAAAAAAAATCAGTTAAATACATCAACACAGTGATATTTGAGAAGTGAAATGAAGTTTATAAGATTTACAGAAAGTGTGCAATAATTGTTTGAACAAAATTAGAGAGGTGCATAAATTTGGGCACAATAAGAAAATAAACTCAATACTTAGTAGATCCTCCTTTTTCAGAAATAACAGCTTCTAAACGCTTCCTATAGCTTCTAATGAGAGTCTGGATTCTGGTTGAAAGTATTTTGGAACCTTTCTTCCTTACAAAGTATCTCTAGTTCAATCAGGTTTGATGGTTTGAAGTCACACCACATATTTTCAATAATATTCAGGTCTGGGAGTGAGATGAAGATTCCAAAACGTTGTACTTGTTCCTCTGCATGAAGGCCTTAGTAGATTTTGAGCAGTTTTTAGGGTTGTTGTCTTGTTGAAAGATCCAGCCCCGGCACAACTTAAACTTGGACTCCTGGACATTGGTCTCCAGAATCTGGTGATATTGACTGTAACAAGATTCCCAGTCCCTGCACTGGCCACACAGCCCCACTAAGTCAGTTTTAGTTCAATTAGTCCACATCACTTTATTCCAAAATGAAGCCAGCTTGTTCAAATGGGTTTTAGCAAATCTCAAGCGGCTTTGTTTGTAGCGTGTGACAGAAAAGGCTTCTTCTGCATTACTCTCCCATGCAGCATCTCCTTGAGCAAAGTGTGCTTCATAGTTGAATGATGCACAATGACTCCATCTGCAGCAAAATCATGTTGTAGGTCTTTGGTGCTGGTCTGTGGGTTGACTTTGACTGCTCACAATTTTTTGCTTCTGTTTATCCCAGATTTTCCTTGATCTGCCACTTCGAGCCTTAACTTGAACTGTGCCTGTGGTTTTCCATTTCCTCAGTATGTCCCTAAATGTCAAAACAGAAAACTGAAATCTCTGAGACAGCTTTCGGTGTCCTTCCCCTAATCCATGATGGTGAACAATTTTTGTTTTATGGAGGTCAAGGGTCACTGAGCTGACCAAACCAGTTTAGAGTCCCAACAATTAGTTTGAAAGGTTTTGAAATCAATAAAATTACACCTCCCTAATTTTGTTTACACAATTATTGCACACTTTCTGTAAATCCTATAAAATTAGTTTCACTTCTCAAATATCACTGTGTTTGTCTCCTATGTGATATATTTAACTGATTTTGTTTTATCCAAAGAACCAATGATTTATAAAGGAAAATCATGAAAATTACCGAGGTTTTCCAAACTTTCGCACCCCACTGTAAATAAAGTGGGCAGGACTGGATTGCCAGAGGGCCATGAAAACAGAAGACTTTGGTACCAAACTAAAATGCATAAATAAAAATAATTAAAATTTCATGAGTGTCCTAAAGCTCTGACACATCACGCATCGCACTCATTCATGGAAATGTTAGCTGGAGAAAGACTGTCGTGTGAGTGTTGAAATGTGATCTGTGTGTTGCAGATGTGCACAGCTATTGTCTGAGGAGATTGTCGGTGGTTGCTCGCACTTTCCTCATTTCCGAGACCCGTTTTCTAAAGCCTGTGCCATGCTCCACTGCAAATACCCCAAAGACCTGCTCTGCTCCTTTATCGGAGCCCTGTCCAACCTGTGTGACCCCCAAACGGGCAGCGCCATCCAGGAGAGTGCCAGCTGCTGTGAGTATGAGTGCTTTCGAGGGCAGAAACACCAGGAGAGTACCTGCTGCTGTGAGTGCAAGTGCTTTTGAGGAAAGTACCAAAGAGTAATCTAGAAATAAGTACAATTTTCTTGAAAAACAAAATGTGTTTAAGAAATTAGTTACATTGCACGGAAAATCTTAGTTTACTTTTCTTAATAATTAATAATAAGTGTATAAAACTTCAGGGATAAATTCAGGACAAAGTTACTAATTTCTAGATGATTCTATTAAGTGTAAAAATGGTCTTTATTTAAATACGTTGTGCCTGTTGCTCGGATCTTTGTTGCCACCGGTGGTTAGCGCACTTACCTCACAGCGAGAAGCATGTTCAATCCTCAGCCTTTCCATGTGGAACATATTTCTCTCCTTGTCTGGGTGGGTTTCCTCCCGCTGTTGGGTTATTAAAAGGTCAAATACAAAATATATATTTTCATTTTCACCTAAATGTTCCATCATTCACCTTTAAAATGATTGGATTCCAAATATTCAACATTGAGGCTCTTTAATGAGAATTCATCAAAGAGCCTTCATCAAAGAGAAGGCTCGACAAGAGCTTTCTCTGTTCACGAGCAAGAACCACAATCTCAAATTGGACTAAAAAAAACTTTATTAACAAGCAGGGTCAATGATTGAAGACAAGTGTGGGACGATGGTAGTCGAAGACGAATGTAGTAACGATGGCCGTTTTGGGGAATCACAGGAGACAACGAGCTTTTGGGCTTTTATCCCCCACAAGCCGCCTGAAAGAACAGATAGCTGAGCAAGTCATAGAACTGGATGTAAGAGAGTGAACGCGACGGATACTAGTTAAGGTAGTAGGGGCAAGATGAAAGGACAGCTGGCAGTGGCGCCAGGGAAAGCTGAAATGCTGGAGTTATACATGATGGACGCTTATAGAGATTGTGGGTGAGTGAAGATTAAAATGAAAGAAATGTACACCCACATAAGGGATAACGACCTGAGCTTTGATTTGGAGCATTGACCAGGGAAATCTTTCCAAGCAGCAAGGACAGTGCTGGGTTTCAGGGAGGATTGGAATAGTTGCTGAAACACCTCTCCCAACGGCTCAGCACAGTATCTCAGAGTTCGACTGCAGATGTTGTCTGGTCCTGGAGCTGTTCTCATGTTAGTCTTCTTCAAAGATCTCACCACATCAGCAGTGTCAATGATGAGCGTAAAGTCATCAGGCACCCGTGAGGAGATGGTTGAGGTTAATTGAGCACTGTTGTTTTTCTTGAACCCTGTGAAAGAGGAGTTTGTCTGAAATCTCCCCGAAATGGGTCACACAGCATCTCTGTGACATCTAAGGAATACATCTTGGATGTAACAAAGAAGAAGCATCTCGATGCCTCATGAGTCTCAGGATGCACCGAGATAGCATCTCGGAGCCACGGGATGAACTGGGGACATCTTCTCTGTACCACGACTGGAGCGGCATCTTGGTGTCGTAGGATGAACCGGTGATGGCATATTGGTGCCTTGGGACAAACCTGGGATGACATCTCGGAGCCTCAGGAGGAAGCTGGAACAGTATCGTGGTGTCTCAAGACGCACCGGGGACAGCATCTCGGTGCCTCGGCCAGGTTGTATCAATGAAGATGTCTCTGAGCCGTGAATGATGAAGGATAAAGTAAGCTGGGGGTGAAATCAGTACCAGAACGAGGGCAAGGCAAGGTGATTTCAACATTTACTTATTGAATTCCCAGTGTAAATTGCGAGGGTCCTGAATCTGCAGTGGTTAAGTATTTGCAAGCTGCTGCCTTTCCATTTAGTCGTATCTGCGGCGTAACTGCAGCCTGGAGCCGCTGCAGATCTACAACCACACATTTAGAGCCGCAGATATATACACTCATAAAACACTTTTAAAACCGCCTCTTCTCTGCAAAATATTCTTTCTCGATTTCAACTGTATTATAGCTACACATTTTAAAGAAATATCATCAAAAATAAAGAAAGAAGGATTATTTGTAAAATGAAGAGATACAGTTTACACAGATGAGGACAGAGAGGACAAGCTCAAACAAAAGCCTCAACAAAGGTCTGTTTGATTATTATTTTGATTATTATTTAGTCATGGGGTGAGTCTGGAAAACAGACAATGATTATTTTGATATGTATCTTGCATCATTTTTGGAATTTGTGTTTGGCCAGAGCTCTTACCATAATAGTTAGGATAAGGGTTAACAATGTCTTTTGGTGTCTAAAAATAAGCATTGTCTGTTATAAACTCAAATTTCTATTATAGTGCAGTAGTAAACTGAATTATACATGTTAGAACTATAGTTTGGTCTAAAACTGGAAGCTTGTGGATGTGGATTTATCAAACTGTATATAGTATTTGCAAAAACATACATTAAATACATTAAATTATAATGTATTTTATGATTTTAAAAATGTCAAATTATTATTCACTTTATCAAAAAAAGCTTAGTTTTTTCGCCCCCCCGACCAACACTATGTTTACATATTTGGCCCCCGGTCCAAATTACTTTGACACCCGCAGACATGGGCAAAGGCGGTGGCAGGGACGACAAGGGCGAAGGCAGTAAAGTGCTGCTGAACACAGTGGCGATGACATTGAAGGTGAAGGCAGAGGTTTGGACATTGAAGGTGAAGGCAGTGGCAGGGACTATAAAGGCGAAGATGGTGGCAGGGACATGGAAGGTACAGCAAAGGCCAGGTGGTGGCAGGGACGGTGGTGGCCAAGAAGTGTCAAGGACAGCAAAGCAAAGGGAAACGGAGGACAGAAGAACTCTGAAATATGAGACCTGGCAATACTGGGCTGGGGGAAGGAGGCATTGTGCACAAGATATTGTCGTGAGAGCCATGGTTAAGCATTGGGCTTAACGGCAGCCCAGGTTTAAGCCAAAGGAAAATGGTTAGTGAAGATCGAATATGGACGCCTGCATGAACGAGTGAATGCTTACGACTCTATGACTGAGCCCAGGTAGCATGAGCTAGCATAGCTGGAGTGGAGATGGCATGAGCCAGTGCCATCTACTCAAGTCATTATTCTGGTAACATGGGAGCTCTGAGTGGAAACATGACATGTCCTATTTAATGTTTGGGGGGTACCTGAACGACAAGATTAGCAACATGTATATCGGTGTTTACATACTAAGAGATATGATGTTTAAACTGGCCACGAGGCCTAGTAGTACGGGCTGGGGCAGGAACCTGTGGAAGGTATCATGAGAAGTGGGAGGAAGCATGAAGGGAGAGAGACGAGACCTGGCAACTCAGTACCAGGGGGCAGAAGTGACTCTTGCAACCCGGTGAAAGAGTGGAATACTGCCTGGAATCTATACTTTAAAGGCATGGACTCTTTCTGCAAATCTCGAACTTAAGATAATAACCATATCATCATTAATTACGTTTTTTTTGCCTGTTCTGTTTATGCAAAAGCGGCTCATGGCTGCATGAACACTCGCTGCACGGACTCGGAGTTCTGTGACCAGGCGTCATCGCGCTGCAGGTGTCGAGCGAAAGTCCTGAAACTCTTCACAGAGACAGGTACAAGCCATGCTTTAATATCCAGCGTCTAAAAAAATAATGAACAAAGCTGGTTTAAGGTGGCATACTGAAACAAAACTTGTTTTTGTTGCATTTTCAGGTTTAGATATGAACTTTCACCTACTCTAAATAAAAATATATAACATAAATATACATAAATATATAAATAAGATGTTTGATATTGCACTGATTCAATGTTTCTTCATAGATTTAAATGGGTAATTTTGAAGGCCATGTTCTCAATATGCATTTTCCTCAAATTGTGGTGAAAAAATCTGTACTATGGTAGCTCCGACAAACTTCAAACTTTCCAGTCTGGTGCTTAAAAATATTTATGAAGGCTTTTTCAGGGGATTTTTTTTCATATTTAATTCCTAGCCTCATTTATTGAGATTTGAATTTCAAAAAACAAGGTGATTTTTTTTTTTTTTTTTTTTTACGATTTGTTCCCTTAATATATAGCATATTTTAAGTCTAAACTAAATATTCAAAATCCTCTCTGTTTGGAACAAATATTCATTAATTCATTCATCTTCGTCCGCTTAGTCCGTTTTCCGGGTCGCGGGGGAAGCAGTCCAAGCTGCCCATGAGACATTGCACCAGCCCCTTATGGCTCCTCTCGCAGGGGGTGGGTCCACGGTAGGACGGCCTCACGACACTCCAGTCCGGGCCTTGTTGATTCCATCACAAGGGGTACCAGTGTGGACCAACACTGGGGGCATGTAGGGTGAAGTGTCTTGGCCAAGGACACAACGACAGGATGCACATACGGGAGCGGGGTTTGAACCGCCAACCCTCCGATCTTAAGCCACCCCGCTCTACCATCTGCGCCACTGTCAGCCCACTCAGAAATATATCTACAAAATATAAAAATGATATATAATAATATAAATTTAAACCTGGTTCAATTCATACGTTTTTTCTCATGTTAATGCCAGTAATCTACACCAAAGATTTCAAATTGATATCTTTACATTAAAAAAAATCCCCATTCATCTGCAGCATCTCAGAATAGTCCAAGACTGGAAAGTTTGGAGTCTGTAGGAGAAAAATGCTTTTTGAGAAAAAGGCCTTTGAATTTACAATTTCCCATTTAAATTTATGGAGAAGCTATTCTGGTTTACTCCAGACTAAATCACAGAGAGATTTAGTTTGAGCAAAACAAGGCGTGGTGAACGACCGTCCAAAGCCGTTTATTGGGGGATACACGTGTCTATCATAAACGTCTGTAAGTAGCTCCTACGGTGCGTTCCAGGCGACTGGGAACTGCAAATCTTCCCACCTGAAAATGATCCAACCTCAATGGCTAATGCTATAACAGTAGCTAACACGATGTAATGAGGACTTTTTCCCGTAGTTACCAGTTTGAGTGGCGTTCTAATGCATTTTTCTCAGTTGGAAGTTAGAAGTTTTCCAGTTCCCAGTCGCCCTGAACGCACTATTAGCCAATCGTAGTTTTACCTGATGACGTTTGCAGCACGTCAAAAATTTGACAAGGAAAAACATGGTCTAAGTCTACGTCGAAAGAGAGCTTTGTGTCTGCTGCCATCTTAGATACAGAAACAAAAAAAATCTACAAGCTGGGAGTGTCCAATAGCACACGTGATCGTCTCCTAGCTCTGTGATTGGAATCACGGAAAGCTGGTGATTTGGTCGCCCGTTTCTCCAGACCGCTTTACTGAGAGGAATAAAATTCAGCGCAAAAAGTGGTGGGATTTCCCAGGATATGGAGAAATATTGAATCAGTGCAATAATTAAACATGGCGTTGTGGAGATTATGGATTTAGAGAGGGTTATAACCTGAAAAAAACAAAAAACAGTTCTACCTCCAGTGTCTTCCTTTAAGACCTCATTTTGTCCCAGTTGGTTTATTCTAACCTGTTTTCTCCATTGTTCGACGTTTTGTCAATGCAGAGACGGTGTGCGATTCTCACGAGGCCTCGGTCTCGATTCCTCTGTGCTTACTAAGGGAGAAAGGCCTTGACGTGCGAGATCTCCATCTGAACCAGGACGTGGAGAGCTGCAGAGGAACTGTGGACCAGCAGACGGAGACCATCACCTTCAGCTTCGACCAGGATGCGCAGTGTGGCACCAAGTTGCTGGTGAGATGAAAAAATCCAAAACCAGAAAAAACAGAAAAATCTTTGTAACTAATATATCAACAAAAAAAAAACTATGAATTTAAACTTAGCTCTGTACATTATTCAGAATATGTTGTTGAAAAAATTGGCAACTTGGACCATTTTTAGACCCAAAATTGCTAATAACAGAAAACTTTTTTTTCTCATATTTATTGTTGACTAAAATAAGACTAAATAAAAATGAAAAGGGCCTAAAATCCTTAAAACTTCCAGTGACACAAAAAGGTAGCACCTCTATGCTTTGTTTTGTGGAGAAGAAAAACGAAGCAGTATACTTCGATATATATGAAATATTTTAAATGTAAAGTTGACTAAATTAATTTTAATTTTAGTCGACTAAAATTACATGTAATCAATATCAGGGGCTTCAGCTCAAATCAAATATCCTCCCATAAACAGAGGCAAAGGATGGTTATGCTACACTTATGCTACATTTTTATTGCATGAAAAAGTTAAGCTGCGTTTCCAGAGTCAAACGACTCAAGTCTTAGTGAGTCTGGAAACGTTTCATTAAGGCCGTGACAAAACTTTGCACGCGGCATAACATTACAAGTCCGTATTGAGTTCGATTGAGGCAAAACTATTGAAGTTATTTTTAAAGAAATGTAAATAAAAACACACACATATATATGTTCCAACGAAACTTGGAATATAAAACTATTCCAAGTTTGTTGAAGTTCATAAGATTTACCGAAAGTGTGTTATAATTATATATACATAATTAGGCAGGTGCATAAATTTGGGCATGCTGACAGCAAAATTACATCAATAAGAGTCTGGATTCTGGTTGAAGGTATTTTGGACCATTCTTCTTTACAAAACATCTTCAGTTCAATCAGGTTTGATGGTTTCTGAGCATGAACAGCCCATTTTAAATCAGACCAAAGATTTTCAACAAGGTTCAGCTCTGGGGGCTGAGAACATTCCAGAACGTTGCACTTGTTCCTCTGCCTGAGTGCCTTTGTATATTTTGAGCAGTGTTTAAGGTCATTGTCTTGTTGAAAGATCCAGCCTCAGTGCAACTTCTACCTTGTCACTGATTCTTGAAGATTGTTCTCAAGAATGTACTGATATTGACTAAAATCCATGCAACCCTCAACTTTAACAAGATTCCCAGTACCTACACTGACAACACGCCCCACAGCATGATGGAACCACAGCACCATTTTATTGTGGGCAGCAAGTGTTTTTCTTGGAATGCTGTCTTTTTCCATAATATGTACTGCATCTACTGCATCTATCTTTTTTCCCCAAAATGAAGCAGGTTGTCTAAATGTGCTTTAGCAAACTTCAAGCAACTCTGTTTGTGGCATGTGGCAGAACGAGGTTGCCAAGATGAGAAAGAAGAAATGAGGTTTTCATTCCACTCTTGAAGAACATCTGCATTTTAGCAGCAGCTGAAGCGTTAACCCTTTCCTCTCTGCAGGTGGAGGACGACCGGATTGTGTTCCAGAACAAAATCCAGTTTGAGCCAAGTTCTGAGTCTGGGACCATCTCCAGGAAATCTTCCTTCAGCCTGGACTTCTCCTGCTTCTTCATCCAACCAGAGATGAAGGCCGTGAGCTTCAGGACCAAAGGAGGGTCAGTACTACTAATACCACTGCTACTACTACTGCTACCGCTACTACTGCTGCCATTGCTACTACTATTACGGCTTCTACTGCTACTACTAGAATTACATTAAAAGTGAGGAGAGCAGATAAAATCCTTGCAGTTGTCATATGCACAGCTAAAAAGAACTGTTTTCAACTTGGATTTGAACATGGTCAACGTTGAGGCCTGTCTCACATCTTCTGGAAATGAATTCCAGACTAGCAGCATGAACCTGAAATGCGCCCTCCCCGTGTTTAGTCCTGACTTTTGGCACCTGCAGGAGACCTCTCCCTGTGGTTCTCAGAGCCCGAGGTGGCTCATATGATTCTAAAATGTCTGAGATGTACTTTGGAGCGAGACCATGAAGTGACTTGTAAACAAGCAGTGCTGCTTTAAAGTCTATTCTCTGAGCAACAGGAAGCCAGTGCAGAGACCTGAGCACTGGACTAATATGGTCACATTT
>JAADKR020065395.1:0-11082 GCA_011763505.2 Lythrypnus dalli | reverse complement strand
TGCAATGTCTCATGGGCAGCTAGGACTGCTGCCCCCGCGACCCAGAAATGGACTAAGCGGACTAAGAAGATGAATGATTAAAAAATGACAGGACTTCCCAATGTTGTTAGGACTCTGATTTTTTACTTTTATTCACTGAAAACTGTGCCCTTCTTTTTACATTACTTTACATTGGAATTTGGCTAAAAGGCCGGTGACAAGATGGCCGCCACGTCAAGGAGAGCCATGTCCTTGTTGAGTTTTATTAGATTTCTTTTCAGTCTAAGCTAATCTCAAGGAAAGTAATAGGATGCTGGGGCTCACACCTTCAGGTTAGCGAAAGTAGTATAGCCTCAAAAAGCCAATTGTCATCAGTCTTATAGTACTCCTACTTCTACTCCTAGTACTACAACAACACGACAAGATGAACTTTCTTTCTTATCGTGGGACAGTGGCATTGACAAAACATCTGTAAAGCACCCCCTGCTGTTCTGGAATGTGCATTACTAGGCTTTTAAAATACAAGGCAAATACAAATTTACTTTTTACTTTGAAGCCTTTATAC
The DNA here is from genome assembly GCA_011763505.2 of Lythrypnus dalli. Classification (NCBI taxonomy): domain Eukaryota; kingdom Metazoa; phylum Chordata; class Actinopteri; order Gobiiformes; family Gobiidae; genus Lythrypnus; species Lythrypnus dalli. The sequence continues at coordinate 10,538 of JAADKR020065395.1, read as the reverse complement.
TGATGTAGCTATGTTGAAAGTACTATATTTATCTTTCAAATGTAGTGGAGAAAACATTGTACATTCTCAAAAAAGACACAACTCAAGAAAAGTACTGCTACAACTTCTACTTCTAGGACTTTCACGGCTGGCTCTCAATAGCCCGACTACAACTGCTGTAAAGTTGAAGCTATTCGCCGCTTCGCCAAAATGTTGTTTGGTATTGAGTGAGTATTTTGTTACTGTCCTCCTCTGCTCAAATAGCACAGTCGACTTCAGATGATGCGCCTCATCAGCAGTTTGGGGCCGGCTCATCGCTCACTCCACGGGGGCGCGGCTAATGGCATGCGGCCGCAGCCTCGATCATCTCCCACGGCAACACTGATGATTTTTTGGTGCATAAAAGTGTCTCCCACTGACCAGTGAGTCAATTACCCTCAAACCCAACCGCATTATTCTGACCTAAACAAGCTGCTCTGTCTGTGATTACGCAGGGATTATATTAACAAAGAAGTGCAGGAATCACAGGGAAAGCACAATATTTTTTTTCATGTCTGAATATTGCCTTTATAGTGTCTGAACTTCCACATGAATAAAATAAAAGTCTGATGCACCATTTCTTCTGTATTACCATTTTCACAAAATGAACTATCCTCGCTTTATATAGGAACTTGGTTGTTTTTGCAAAATGCACCTACAGACAACATATTTTCCAGCCTTTTAAATAACAATTTGAAGTTTGTTTGCTGTTTTTTGCATAAATATTGATTCCGAGCATGATTTATTGAGAAAAATACAGCAAAAACAGCTATTTTATTCAAGTAGGACAGCCGCAAACCTCTTTGAAAAGAGGAGTTGTATGAAATAAATACATAAATCCATACATTTAAGCCTGACTATTATCCGATAATGCTGATTTTGTCCTTCAATGAAGAGAAGATACATGGTTAGAAACATGGTTATACTGTATACATGCTAGTACTCTGTGTTTATGTTATTATAAAGATGAAGGAAAAATGTAAAATGCTTTATTTAAAAAGTATTGATGTATAAACTATCCATCTCCTAAATTTTCCTCAATAGTGGGTATTATGTTTCTTTGTTATTTGATAATAGTATCAAACCCATCATTATAATATTAGACTATGATCCAATATATGATACAATATTGATTGAAAATATTCTGTAATTTCTCTTTCTAACTCTAAGCTCCTCCCACCTTGCTCTTGTTCACTGCCCAGATGTTTCAATAAAGACAAAGAAATTAGAGCAGGCTGTAGGGAAGCTATAGTGAGTCTTTTTACTCCCTGAGGAAAGGATTGAGCTTAGCAAGAGATCGACAGTTTTTTTTTTAATGAGAGAACGTTGTAGCTCTGTAAAAAGCTGGATAGTTCCTCCCTTTTTACGCGAAGTCAAAATGCATAAAAATACCTATCAGGAGGCTAAGTTTAGCAGGTGGCAGGCTTCTTCTGTCCTTACCTTTACTGGATGTGACTGGTTGATATCTGGGTCATGCCGAATCACTACATGTAGCTTGCGCTCGCTTCAGGAGGAGGAGGAGAAGTCAGGACTGGAGTGTGCATAACCCCTCCCTGGTTCCTGCAGTCTGCTCGAGCCGGGGCCTGTCTCGTCACTCGCCTGCTCCGAAAGGTAGACTACATGGGTTGGCCCGTCCTCTGCATCCTGCACAGGCTGCGGGTGGTGGGAATGTCCTTGGAAAGTTCTGTCGCATCACCTGGAAAGGACAGACAAGAGGTCAGTCATCACAGTGCTGAAAGAAAAGTGTAAAGAAAACTTACATGAATGTGTTACAGATAGTTTATAATGAAAACAAACCACTGTTGAAGAAAGCACAAAAGTAAGTCCCTAGCTACAGGTGACTTTGCGATTGTGAAACAAAAAAGCACTGAATGGACCTGAAATTTCTTGATTGTTGTAAGCAGTGTTCAGGCTAATGGAATCAAAAAATCTATCCATCTATCCATCCATCCAACCATCCATCCATCCAACCATCCATCCACCCAACTATCCATCCATCCAACCATCCATCCATCCAACCATCCATCCATCTATCCAACCATCCATCCATCCATATATCCAACCATCCATCCATCCATCTAACCATCCATTCATCCAACCATCCATCCAACCATCCAACCATCCATCTATCCAACCATCCATCCAACCATCCATCCATCCATCCAACCATCCATCCAACCATCCATCCATCCATCCATCCAACCATCCATCCAACCATCCATCCATCCATCCATCCAACCATCCATCCATCCATCCTTCCATCCATCCAACCATCCATCCATCCAACCATCCAACCATCCATCCATCCATCCAACCATTCATCCATCCAACCATCCAACCAACCATCCATCCAACCATCCATCCATCCAACCATCCATCCATCCATCCATCCATCCAACCATCCATCCATCCAACCATCCATCCATCCATCAATCCATCCATCCATCCAACCATCCATCCATCCATCCATCCATCCATCAATCCATCCAACCATACAACCATCCATCCATCCATCCAACCATCCATCCAACCATCCAACCATCTAACCATCCACCTATCCATCCAACCATCCAACCATCCATCCATTCTTCTCCCACTCACATTTAAATCTAATTCTTGCTTGTTGGAGTAACCATGAGCCTGTTTTGGCCAAATAATCAACAAATCTCTCAGAACCAGCCCATACTTTCAGTCTGTGTCCAATCAGAGCTCAGGCACCGATGACAACTGTACACAGCAAAAACAGAATGAAAAAGTTACAATGAACCACAGTCAAACAACTGACCCGACACCTTTCAGTCGTCGGACAAACAAGGCATTTGCTATACTCACAATGGTGTCAGACTGGTCCAGGCCAAAGTCACCGTTTGTCGCCGCTTGTAAACAACAACAAAGTAAATAAGCATCTCTGCGCTCACCAAATATCAGCGCTGACATTGAAACTCCACAAACACATCAGCTCCCCCAACTTTACTACTGTCACTGCCAACTTTTAATAAATAATACAATAAAATTAATTTGTGTGAGCACTTATTCCAGTTTTAGGGACAATCTAATAATAAATCAATGCAGAGTATGACATGTGTAATACTGTATCATTCATGTAGTACAATTTGGACATTACAGTGAGTTGATGCATTTTCCCTACTTTTTTATATTTTTTTGGTCAGATCAGGCCCACTTTCACCTGCCCCCATGAGACTGCACAATCACAGTAGTAGATGATCATAAGGATGTAATTACAAATCTCCTGCACTGGCACTATCTGACACATTTTTATATCTCTCCGTTGGCAAGCTTTTCTGAGTCATGGTTCCCTGATGTGAAATTGTAATGAGTAGTGGGACCAATTTCTCGGATATACAGTTAGTCGTCGGTCTACATTACTTTTGCTCTTTATAATTACAATAAAAGTTTCTGTAGCATCCATCAGGATCCAGAGAAGCTGTTCTGGGTTGTTGTCAGGTGATGAGCTCCATGTTCCAGTGTGCACATTTTAACATTGTTTAGTCACTTTACAAACGTTCCAACAAGTTGAAAGCTATAAAATGAAAGCAGTGATTGGTATAAGGTGTTAGCTTGAATTCAGCTGTAACGATATGCAGCTATTTAGTCCTCTATAGCTTGTTTTATTTCTGTACAATGGCCTATTGTTTTATTAATGTGTTCCTCGACAACTGCAATTACTGGTTTAGATTTGTTTTCAATCTGGTTTTTAATAGTTGCTTCACAAATCATTTGATTCATTGACACAGAACTATTTGTGGAATGATACAGTATTAGTAGTACCAAAGAATTGATTTATGATAGGAAAAAATGGTTGTATGTTTCTACTCTATTATTTAGATAAAAATAGCTGATACTCATTATGAATAAGACATATTTCTAATTATATTTTTATTGTGTATAGGAGGTTTGTTAGTGGTCCAGGGCCTTATTTGTTACCTTGCAATGTTTGGTAGGACCTGGATTTCCAAGAAAACATGCATTTTTAGCATCCCTCCCCAATCTCTATTTTAGAACCCAACATGACTAAAATCTGCAGAAAAGCCTAAAAAACCTCCTAATTCCGGCAACATTCAATGGAGCCCTGGAAGTATTCCCCCTGGATCGACAGAGACTGTATTGACATGAACATTCTTCTGTACGTGCATGTTTGTAAAAGGCTCACGAGAAGATGAGAACCAGCCGGCACTGATCTGCCCATGTCTCTAATGAAATAGTTCTAATGTTTCTCAGTTGACTGCCTTCTAATGAAAATCCCTGTCAAATCACTGTACATTTTTCCAATTACGCCTTCCTCCAACAACATCTTACATCTCGTGTGCTTGATTTATGCCGCTTAGATTGCGCGTCGACCGTGGATGTGCCGGCGTCTTTCCCTGCTCAGAATCTCTATGCTATTCTTTCTGCTCTCATTCTGTCCAAATCGAAAGCAGGTCGATTCCAAAACTATGAGCTTTTCTCACAGCAGCAGCCCCCGGAGGTGTGACAGACGAGGAGATATGCAGAGTAGTGTCTAATAATACAGATGCCTGGGTGCTTTTAATTAAAATCTTCCCCCCAAAAAAGTCACGAGAGGAAACGGTGAAACAAAGACGGTGATATTATGTCTTATTGGTTGAAGGCAATGCAACTGGACTCGTGTGGTTTGGGACATGTGCCAATGTTTTACTCTCTATCAGAAATGCATCCTCTTGGCAGTTTTTTCTTGATAATCACGGCCACAGGATATACAGTCGGCATCTCCTGACAGGGATTGAAACCTTGGCCTCTGTCCAAAAATGTCCATTTGCATTGTGTTTTAACATAGTGTCTATGTTTCTGTCGGATCCCAGATATTTTACAGTCACATGAGTTTAATGTGGAAAATACTGACAACAATGGAAACATCATGCATTTGGAGTTTAAAAATAGCATTAAGAACAGTATTTAGGGTCCATGAGCATTGATATTTTACATTTTATAATGTCTATATAAGGCTTCTGTCAATGCAGTGCATGCAGCAAAGTTAGGTAAAACACTTCAGCACAGCCTGATAAACACAGTCTGAAGACACAGCGGCTCAGACGTGACATAATGTTGAATTATAGACTACACAATGGTAAAGAATCACTGACGAAATAGCTAAATTAAACAGGATTAACCCGTGGATTACTTCAAAATGTGTGAAGGAAGTGAAATACTACTCTGGATCTGGAATGTTATAACATGGTTTAAAGCTGCGAAAGTTGATTTTGTGTGATATGTCCCCTTCAAGATTAGGTCCAGGAACTGTTACTGTTAATGTTCGGAAAATTGTATGAGTTAGTTTATTGAAAGTACAACATCAAATTTGTCAACTAAAGATTGTTTTACTGTTCAAACCACAGCCACAGGCATAAAAATAAAAGCAGCAGTAAAAGCAACATGTTCGTCTGTTCAAAGAAAAAAGTTCTGACAACTCATCGAGAGTCTTTTTATGTATTATCATAAGAATATGTTATATAAATAAAGTATTTCTGTCTGTCTGTCTGTCTGTATAGACACTGCTTTGTTTTAAACCAATGAGACAGAAGTAACCAGCTGGATGACTATGAATTTTGTGAGTTCTCAGTTGCCCAGGAGATTTCCATCATAGTAAAGGTTTTCAAAATATCCATCTGGACTGGAGGTTGACATGAAATGTTGCCCTGAATTCAAGAAGCTTCTTCATCCTCCTTTTCTTCAGGATCACATGAGAGTGGGGAATCTTTTCTGATGACTAAAACAACCTGGGCCAGATGACTATTTTGGGAACCTTTGTGATTGAATTCATGCTTTTATGTTTGATTTTAAATGATCTGCACTCAACTGTTTTTCTCTCTCTGTAAAACGTTTCTATATTCCTTGCGTGTGAAGAACAGAGACAGGCGGAAGGGTTTGTGAGAGCTACAAGAACAAGAAATAGAACGGAACCACAACAAGAAAACAAAACGTTGACCCACAAATTGACGTTTTTTTTCTCCCCAATTGAGTCCTTGCTAACACATTTGCGAAAAAATGACAGAGCCGGTGGAGGTGTGTCAGTTTCTCTTCCTTCTCTCTCTCCCACCCCTATGTCTCTCTCTCTCTCTCTCACAGAGGAAGAGGAGGGCTATTGATTGCCTGATATATGTCGCGCGGTGAGTTGTCAGCGTCAGTCTCTCCAAACCTGAGTGCTCCTTATGCCTGCTCTGTCTGAGGGCCATCACTCAGACACTGCATTAAGCAACGACATACATCACTCCACAACAAGATCCCTCCACTGTTTACTACTGCCCACAACAGTGTCGATATCCCTCCTCTGTCTCCTGTACGGCCCAAAATGGAGACAAACTCGGAGGGTGATGTCGGGTAAATGTGCCAGTCTGCACACGGGGGCTGAAAGTCGATTTACGCCTCTCTATGGGAAAAGTTGTTTCATTGCAGACTATAAAATGAGGCAGAAAGCGCTAACAAAGAAAACATTTGCATATATTCTGAAAGCATTCGACGGCAGGGAAGATTTGGAAACGCTGATCAAGTTGCTTCCCAAATGTGTTGTCATTAGGATTAGGACAAAGGTTAGGAGTTAAGGTTAGGATTGGGATGAGAGGCTTGATGTTGGCTTTGTTCATGGGTTAGGGTAAGGGTCAGGGTCAGGGTCAGGGTCAGGGTCAGGGTTAGGGTTAGGGTAAGGCTAAGGGTTAGGGTTAGGGTTAGGGTCAGGGTCAGGGTCAGGGTCAGGGTTAGGGTAAGGGTCAGGGTCAGGGTCAGGGTAAGGGGCAGGGTTAGGGTGTCAGTGAGAACAATGGGAAAAGTGATATGAGGTCATTAGTTCCGGTTAAATCGACCTAAAGAACCAAACAAACAAAAATAGGGCAGCTCCAGGTTTGGCAAAGTGAAATTAAAGACTTTTTTAGGAAACTTTTTAATGTCCTGAAGGTTTGACTTAATGCCACTATTGCGGGCCAAAGATTTTTTTTTCATTTTTTTTACTGACATTAGAAATAAAAGTATGTTAAATCAAATGACAATAAGAATTAAATAAGTGTCTCATGAAATTAAGATTAGTAAAAGCAATAAATTAGATTGGACAGTTTGAGAAAAGCAAACGTCGTAATGATTTTTCAAAGCAAGTTCGTCAATTAATAAACTACACATTATTTTAAAGCATATTCTGACAAAAATATGTGCATCTTATCTTTGATCAATTTCTTTAAAAGTGCTTGAATAAACACAATGTATGTTGATTTTGAGCAGGTTTGACCAGTCTTGAAATTGGAACAAGCTTTAGTTTGTTTAGAATGAGAGAAATTAGCAACAAACAGTGATAATATATATATACTATGTCTTTCCTCTTTCCTGTCGCTTTCACTCTCTCTGTCTGTGTACAAAGCCTTTCTCTCCATGGCCGACATAAGTGCTTTTCTCATTGGTCTTGCACATCAGCGTCACTGCATTTTGCCACAAGAGAGAAAAATGACCACAGCGTAAGGCCAGGGAAGCGTGCAGTGCATGTCGCTCCATTGACAGAGCTCTGATGCTTGAAGCCCGTTGTCATGGGAATAAGTTCGGCAAACAGCTGATGGTTGTCATGCCTTTGGAGCGACCGTACCCAGAGCATGTGAAAACTGAAATAACACTGAAGTAAATGCACCTGAAACTAGAGCAGACCTCAAAGTGCTCCAACATTTGGGAAAACAATCTGGAATGACTGCTTGTTCCAAAAAAACAACAGAAATGTACAATTTGTCAACAATCTTGGATATTGCATCTTACTAAAAAAAAAAATCAGTGCAGTATGACCCATTAACTTTCAACAATTTTTTATTTTTTTTTTATTTTTATTATTATATAGAACGATATAACTAAAATGGAAGAGTCAGATGGAAGGCCGGGTGATTTTACAGTACATTCCAGCTTCTTGCAGTATGAATATTGCGTCACCATCCTATGCAGTTGTATCATGTCCTTCAAACCATCCAGCCATTGTTCGATTGCTCTGCAGAAAGAGGCAGATGCAACCGCGGTAACTGCTGAACAAACAACGTTACATTTTGAAACACCATTTATTCTGCGTTGAATTTGATTTTGTGACCTCTCTTCCATCACGGCAGACTGTCAGCTCAGTGACAGGGCCATTAGGTCAAATCACCCGGGGCAACTGTAAAATCACTCAGAGCAATTGGGATCGATTCTTCACTGGCAGTCCACAAAATAAAGCTGAATTAGACAAACAGATAGATGGCGCGACCAGAAATACACACAAAAACAAGTCATCTCATGGAAGAAGCAGAAATCTTTACAAAAAGGGTTAAGGTTTGAGAGAATATCGTCCTTTAGTATTTCCTTCCCGATTGCTGTTGGCCATCGATCATAAGAAATATCGGAAAATTATTGTTATTGCACAATTTGAAGGCACAATACCCTGAGGTCACAATATCCTAAATCACAGAGGCCTTCCATGTGAGTGAGATTTTGTACTGCCACAACCCACTTTTCCAATAGTGCTATTTCAATAAAAAACAAAACAAAAAAACTAAGCTATAAACATGAGCAAAAGTCCTGGTTTAATCATGACTTGTATTTTAATTAAATATTATATGATTTACAACATGGCTTGAATTGGCCATGAGTTGAGAACCACTACTGGTAAAAATTAAGTCTTCCTGGTTCGAGCTATTCTTTGGCTTCAAATATTTCATGCAAATCTTTCTGGATCTTCACAGCTTTCTTTCTTTGCAGCTCGATAAGTTTATGTCCACGGATCGACAATCTAACAGCAGAAATAGCAAGCACATCAACACATCACACCATAACATCGTCCAAAGAAGAAAACTGCCAAACGCTTTCAACATTTTTTTTTTTGGAAACCGAGCAGATAAACTTGTTCCATTTTCTCTTTGTGAATATAAGACTGAATTCAGTGAAACAAAGCGACATAATGGACCAACAGAACGTCTCCCTCTTCCTCCCGCCCCATTAGGATAAAAGTAGGGTCTGTCTGAGTGACTCCACAAACATCGAGCATCTCAATCATGGGCATTTGGCTCAGAATGGAGAGCAGCTAATGCCAAGCTTCAGGAAACACGGGACGTAAACTGGAGGACAGATGAAGAAGAAGAGGAAGAAGAAGAAGAAGAAGGAAGAGGAAGAAGAAGGAGAAAAGGAAGTAAAGAAAGGCGTAGTGAGGAGGACAGTTGAAGTTAGTGATTGAGAGTTAGTAATATGTCCAATCAATAATAGAAAATAGCTTGAGTATCTTCTTTATGCACTCAGGTCCATAATTATTGAGACAAAGTTTAAAGTTTTCAAACTTTAATTTGAGGGTATTCAAATCTACGTTCAGGAAATAAAGCTCCTCAAAAAGCACACATAAAACGTTTAAAACAACTGCTTAGAGTGCTGAAGTAAAAGGCTAAACATAAACAGCAGAAGATAATACAATAAGAAAGTTCGGTGGTAAATCATGATGGTTTCAGCTTCTGTACTTTTGAGACTCTGAAAAAGTGAAAGAATCCTTTTTAGGAAATTCCTTAAATTTGACATTCCTGAACTCTTCCTCTGATGTGTGGATTTGTAAATTAAAGCTTAGAGTCAGCACTTAAAGCTCATATAAATTATGTGACAGTCGCTTGGTGAACTATTGATGAACAAATGAAAGAACAAAATCCATGCCATTATTTATGGGCCTGATTGCAGATTGTGTTTAACATGTTCAAAACCAAAAGAATGTAATTCGTCAAGTGTTTGAATTGAATGAGAAAACTTTGAGATACTTGCTAACTGCTTTAGATACTAATAATAACAGTAATCAAATAAAAAAGCACCAAAATAAGGCTAAAATTAAGTTAAATTAGAAAAAAATCTGTAAAGTTTTATTCACAAGAGGTAATTTTTAAGTGCAAACTGGAAAATATCACATAGATAGATAAATGGATAGATAGATTTGAATGTACCATTTTAACTTAGCATTAGGGTCCCAGATCTAATATGTTAATGGGAGTATCCTTAAATTACTGCTCCTGATACACTTTTGCACATGCTACTTGAGCAAATGATTGGCAAACGACCCCCATGAGTTTTTATTTTAGCATAACATCAAATCATAGTGAGATGAAAGACCTCAGGGAGTTTGCGAAATATTGTGGCTTCTTGCAAAATCAAGTTTATGAGATATATGGTGACATACTGTGTGGCTCTAACCAACAGATAAAGAAAATTGCAAAGGGAGAGAGCTTAAAAAAGACAGAGAGAAAAGAGGGGAGGCGACGGTAAATTGAAGGCAGCATGATAAAGAAAAACTGGATCAGACAGAGAGAGAGAAGAGAGAGAGCAAAAGGCAGATATTGAAAGAGAGAGAGTGAGAGAGAGAGAGTGAGAGGAAGAGTGACAAAGAGAACGAAAGAGAGAGAGTGAGAGAGAGAGAGAGAGAGAGTGAGAGAGAGAGGGAGAGTGAGAGAGCGAGCGAGAGAGAGGGAGAGAGCGAGAGAGAGAGAGAGAGTGAGAGAGAGAGAAAGAGAGAGAGAGGAGGTGAC
>JAADKR020065115.1:0-11090 GCA_011763505.2 Lythrypnus dalli | reverse complement strand
CCACTGTCTTCTGGGCGTTCAGCTCCAGGTTGTTGCTGCTGCACCAGGACACCAGCCGGTCCACCTCTCTCCTGTAGGCAAGACTCATCACCGTCCGAGATGAGCCCGATGAGGGTGGTGTCGTCCACAAACTTGATCAGTTTAACGGACTGATGGTTGGATGTGCAGCAGTTCGTGTACATGGAGAATAGCCAGGGGAAAGGACACAGCCCTGGGGGCATTTTATGTTAATAGTCTGCGTGTCCGAGACCGTTATCCCCAGTCACATGTGCTGTTTCCGGTCCGTCAGGAAGCCAGTGATCCACTTGCAGAGGGAGTCAGGCACGTTGAGCTGGTGCAGACCTGGGAGGATGGTGTTGAAAGCAGAGCTGAAGTCCACAAACAGGATCTGGCGTTGGTTCCTGGAGAGTTGAGATGCTGCAGGATGAAGTGGAGGGCTAGTTTGACCGCATCATCTACAGACCTGTTTGCTTTGTAGGTGAACTGCTACGAGACCAGGAGGGGTGCGGTAATGGTCTTGAGATGGTGCAGAATCAAGCGCTCAAACAACTTCATGACCACAGACGTCAGCGCCACTGACCTGTTGTCATTCAGTCCTGTGATCTTTGGGTTCTGGGGGACAGGAACAAAAGTGAAGGATTTGAAGTAGCCCGGCACATGAAATGACTCAACGGAGGTGTTACAAATGTCTGAAGACAGGATACAATTCACTGGCACATTGTTTCAGGAAGGAGGGAGAAATACCGTCAGGGCCCGCAGCTTTGCGGGTGTTCAGCTTCCAGAACTGTCTGTGCACATCCTGCTCCAGGATGCAGAGGGCAGGGAGGGACCATGGGGAGGAGTATCTGTGGTGGCCTTTGATGAAGTGGCCTCATTGGTGTGGGGGGAGGAGGGGGTAGCTGGAGAGTCCAGAGAGGTGTTCACGGCTGCGGGACGATCAAAATGGCAGTAATGGGTATTCAGCGTCTGACTGAGTGCCTGATTCTTCACAGCTCGGGGAGCCTGGGCTTGTAGTTCGTAATCGCCCTGAGATCAAACTTAGGAAGAATCCTTTTTAGCAAACTGCAGTCGGAGTCTATTTGCTTACATGGATTATGCCTTCTTCATCTCCCTACTAAACCTATATTTTGCCTCGTTGTTGCTGCTCCTGAATAACAAGAATAACAAAGGACTTTGCTTTGAGGCAGAAGTGAAGAACTGGGAATCCCAGGTAAAGGATCAAAACTTTGTCCACAGAACTTTTTAGCTATTGCTAGCTTTAGCCAAATGTGACCGACATAGTTTTCTGTGAACTAAACAATGTATTTATTTAAAAAAGAAGTGCAGAAAGGGTTGAAGATGAGGCGTTCCGGACAATTTGACAAACGCAATTTTTCCCAAGACACGCGACTGGCTTCACAATGAACAAGTGACCAGCTGCAGGCGTCTGGGACATTTAGGTGTGTGTGTGAGTGTGGTGTGTATGCACCTTGTGACTGCCGCAGTCCCTCATCTTTTCTCACTAATTTCCATTCACAAATATCGACATGTTTGATATACACATGTCGTACGTCAGACACCCCACATTAATATGTAATCCAAAAATTGTCATTTCCTTTCTGAGAATATCAAGAGGTGGAGAAAGGAAGAGTGTCCATACGCATGTGCACAATAAAATAAATGATGGAATTGAAATTACATTAAAATGAAAGGAAAATGTTGGAATGAATTGAAAATATGTCAAACTTTTCCCTAACACTGTGAATCAAATGTAAAGCAATATTGTTGTTTCACTAATAGAAATTGAATTAATTGGATTATTTAAAAACAACAATATTGCTTCTCTTTTAAGTAGCAGGGTTATTTGGAAAAGTTCAACACATTTTCAATTCATTTCAACTTTTATTTCTTAAAAAACGGGGTTGGCAAGTTTGCTGGGTTGAGGGTCGATGTTCTTTATCATCAAATCGCCAAGGTCCAAAGCTCTTAATTGTTGCTATTTTCTAAAGCACCATTTTCTCAGAATGCCAATATTATGCCTCATATATGACCTGACTTGTGTGTTTTGTTTGGAAAGTGTAAAAGAATAAACAATATTTTTTACATTTTTTAAGTATTTTCATACATTTGATCTCTGATTGGTTTAGTCATATATCTCAAAATAATTTTGGAGGGCCAGGTTTGACCCCTGGGCCTGATGTTGCCTATCCCTGTCTTAAGGCCAAACTCACCTAAACGGTCCAAATGCCTGTAGTGTTGTTGTTGTTGTTGTTGTTCTTTGTGAAGTCTTGGGGACATTTTAGTGTGTCAGATTGTCCTGGACGCCTCGTCTTCAGCCCTTTCTGCACTTCCTCTAAAATAAATACATTGTTAAGTTAAGTTTTGATCACTTCTGCCTCAAAGCAAAGTCCTTTGTCATTCTTGTTTCTTTAATTCCTGCCGAGGCACAGACCGCTGCAATGACTTTGTCCTCCATGACACATCTCAGCGTTCATGCAGCACGTCGTAGCAATGTCCGAAGTCACTTCTGGGGAAAAGCTCCTGATTGGCTAATGCCCGCGTTTTCAGCGATTTCCCCACTCCCTTCTCCACCGCTCCAAAAGCTCCTGATTGGTTAACGCTGGCGTTTTCCCCATTCCCGTGTCCACATCTCCAGAGCCACGTGTCCACCATCGACTTTGCATGGAAACGCGTCAGAAAGCGTCGAGGAAATGCAAATGGTGTGTGGGCAGCTTTAGAGTGTGCAGACGTTCCAAAACAAAAGAGGTCATTTTCTCAAAATAAGGTTTACCTTACACTCTTCAAAAACACTTAGTTGCACTTCCAGGCTCACACTTTCCAGTCTTATCAAACATTTTTTTCATATCTAATTCCTGCCTGATTTATTGAATCTTCAATCAAAATAATAAAGTAAAATACTTCTCCAGGACTGTTTTTCACCACAACAATGTTACAGCACAAACAGTATTTAACGAGAGAAAAATGACATTTTGCAAGATATGTCCCTTTTAATATTAAAATAGCTTTAATTGTTGATCATTGGCAGTAGGTAATCGGCTTTCGTTATAGTTTAGTAGTTTATTGGAGCTTTTTTTTTTTTGCATTTTCCATTTACAAAAATATCACACAATTCCATATGAGAAATGACAAGGAGTTGGCTGAATCATGAAAGTTTGAACGTTTCTAAGAAGAGTTATTGATCCTGCTGGACCTTTATCTCTGTCTGCTCTAGTCCTGATTCTAATGGAGACAAACACAAGTTCAGCCCCCTGAGGCAACACTTGTTGTAATATTGGGCTTTACAAAAATAAACTTGAAACTTGATGACAAGTGAGGTTAATCAAACCTATGACTAGTCCCTGCTCTTCCTCCTTTAGGCCTGATCCGGTTGCAGGAGCTGATCAAGGCACCATCGCGTTACAGCATTAAGATCAAGATCCGCCAGCTGCCAACCGGAAATAAAGATGCTCGGCCACTCCTCAAAGAGATGAAGAAAGGGAAAGAGTTCTATGTGATTTTCGACTGCTCCTACCAGACCTCTGCTGACGTTCTGAAGCAGGTAAAACAAAAATCTACAAGATCTCGCAGTTTGACAGCAGCATGAGTGAAAGTACGCCAGTGCAGCCCAACAAGGTCAAAAGTGATCTAATCTCTGAAACTTGGGTATCAACAATATTTTCATAGGTTCCCCATGGAAAATACAAGATAACGCAGTTTTCATTCGCAATTCTCTACGACTAAATCACAAGTGAGATTTAGTCTGGGGACTAAAGCGAGGAGTGGTTAACGACTGTCCAGTGCCACTTATTAGCCGATACAAGTGTTTATCATAAGCGCCTGTACGTAGCTCTGATGGTGCGTTGCAGCCAACTAGTAACTGGGTTTTTTCCCCACTTGAAAATTATTAGATCCGACCTCAGAGCGATTTAGTTGAATAAGCTTGTAGGTAAATACAACAAGTAATGCTAACAGTAGCTAATACGACGTTATGTGGTTTTCCCGTAATTGCCAGTTTGAGTGAGATTCCAATGCATGTTTCTCAGTTGGAAGTCGAACGTTTCCTAGTTACCAGTCGCCTGGAACGCACCATTAGCCAATCGCCAATCAGTTGTACCTGATGATGCATGTAGCGTGGCAAAAATTAGACGAGGAAGTGGCATATTTTTTTTAACTTTTAAATAAGTAAGGCTACATTGAAAGACAGCTTTGTGCCTGCTGCCATCTTAGATACGGGAAACATAAAACACTACGAGCTCAGAGTATCGGATTGTACAAGTCATCGTCTTGCCGTCCCTCCTCGCTTTGGGATTGGAGTCACTGAAAGCTGGAAATTAACTCTTTCGCATCCCCAGACCGCTTTGCTGAGAGAAATGAAATGGAGCGCGAGAAGTGGTGGGTGTTCACAGGCTAGATAAAGTAACAGCAGACGGACAGGCAGAAATACTTTATTTATCCCTCATAGGGGAAATTCATAACTAAATTCATAACTAAAGTCATAACGGCATCATCACAAGAACTATCAAGTTTTGCGTAAATACAGTGTTCCCTTTTTATATATATATATATATATATATATATGTTATTGTGGACAGTTGGACAGTTTTATTGCAAGTGGAAAAACAATGATTTCTCTTGGCTTTGACTTTTTTGTTCCATTTCAACATTTTTTTCTTATTTTAGCTAGACAAGTTAATCTGTTTTATTTGAAATGACTTAATCCTGTTCAATATCTGTTTAAACAGCCTTAATTTAAGCACTTTTGCAGCAATTTATCTTGTACGATGGCATTTTTTCCCAGTGTACTGAAGATTTGTGTCAAAATAATCTTTAAAATTATGTTTAATTTGTGCATCAATATACTTATTTCTCTTGTGATTTTGAATCATTACATACAATGAAACATTTGGTTCAAAGTAATTTTGCATAATTAAAAAGAAAACATTCCTCATTAATTTATTTATGCTATTTAGTTCTTTGAGACACAATGTGCATAAATTTGCAAGAGAGATCTGTTTCAAACACCTGAAGTTACAAACTCTTCAAATACAACCTTTTGATTATACTAACCTTATTAATATATTTATATTATAATGTACAGTGGTCCCTCGTTTATCGCGGGGGTTCGGTTCCAAAAACCCCTCGCGATAAACGAAATCCGCAAAAGAGCTTTTAATTTTTCACTATTCAAATACACGTTAAGGCTTTATAATTCCTCCTGACACTCGTTGTACTGTAACATTAAATGAACAGACATTGATATTTAGAATATTTTGAACATGAATTCAACATTATTTAAACTATTGAAAACATTTATTGAACTATATATTGATTATCGGAACTTACCGCTCTAGAATCCTTCTTTCACTCCACTCCACTCCGCTCCTCCCCCAGGAGCCACTGCAGGCGTCATTTTGAGTCATTTGGGTAAAAATCTAGTCAAATGGAATCCTAATCATACGACCCTCCTTCTGTATGTGGACATTTTGCATCCATATATCTCAATATATATCAGTGTTTGTCTCTCAAAACCAGCGCTATAAAAACTTCCAATCGACTGCGTCTTCTACGTTGGTGTCTTTGGCGCAACAGTGACACCTATGGGCAAACCTGGATGAATACAACCACACATTCTGTGTGTGAGAACTGCTGTTTAGTGCAATTAATACTGTATAAAAAAACAGCAAGGCCGCGAAAAGAGGAGCGCGATATGGCTAGGGACTGTATTTACATTGTAAGAAACGTAAAAATAAAATAAAAAAAAAATCTTTGGCAGTGGCATTAAATTCCATGGTGATGTATTAAAAGGTATTATGGAGGTCATACATTTTACATTGCCAAACCTGCAGCTGCTCTGTAATAAGAACAAAACTCTTCCTATTGGCCGTACTTTACAATAAAAGTTGGTTGGATATACTGTATCTGCAGCGGCAAGAACCTTGTTGCATCAGAGAAACTCAGTGGAGCAGGGAAGATGGTCATTTCAAAGATAGAATATGCTAAAACTTGGTATATTCCTGCAAGTATAGTCTAGCTGCTTTTGTTTTTGTCTCTTCTTCCGCTGCAGCAGAAATTACATTTGATCTTGTTTTTCTCCAGATCCTGTCAATGGGCATGATGACGGAATATTACCACTTCTTCTTCACCACGCTGGTGAGTCAGCTGCTCAATAACCAACCACTTGTGCACAATACATTCCAGTTAGGATAAACTAAGGAAGAGCGTGAGGTTCAAGAACATATTTCAGAGCTACTCCATTTCAGCAACAATAGCATTATTCTTGGTTCCGTGCCAAAATGAAGGCCTTACAGTAAATGTTCTAAAACCCTGTATTAAAGCAGTATTTGTTGGAAACATGACATTGCTCAACTATTTTCTTGCTTGAGTGATGCTAAAATTATCCTTTAAACTTTGGCGTCCAGCTGCAGTTTTGGCTAATTGTCCATCGTTTGTTGTTCAAAAGATTTCCATTGTGTCCAGTTTGAATTTTTGAATATGAATTGTTTGCAAATGTTATGATATCAAATGTACACTGATTCACGTGGCATTACGAGTGTTGAATTTTGTCATGAAATTGCATTAAAATTCTAACTAAAAATTAGACTGGCTGCAGCTGAACAATCCCTGCAGTCTCTCTCCCTGGAGTTTATGTCTTCAAGGCCACGTACCTGATATTTTTCTAGCTGTGAAATCAAATTTGATTTATCCTCTTTTTGTAAATTGTAAACTTAGATTTCTGTAAAAAAAACAAAAAAAAAACAATTAAATCTGGATAGACTCAAACAGAAACAGATAGAGATTAGAACCTTTATTTGTTTTTGAGTATTTGGTGCTCGAGCCCTGGCGGAAGACGTGAATGAAGTGAACTGAAGAGCTATGAGCTATTGAAAAGAGCTCTGGGGTGTCTTCTTCCCTTCGGACCCAGACACTGTTGGTGGAGTGGGAGCATGAAGATTGGAGCTGGAGTATTCCGATTGCCAAGGGGGTGCTGAGGAGAGGGTGGGTAGCAGCACTGCTTAATATGAAATCCTTGCGTTGCCTGGTTAGACAAAGGAGCGGCTGGGGTGCTGATAGGCTGAGGCACAGCTACAGTGAGATAATTGGCATTTTTTTCAGCTGGATGGCTTTGATAGTCCGAGGCTGAGGTGGAGGTGTGGTGATGAGGTGCCCGGCCTGCAAAAGAGTCTTCCATGTTGAATTTAAGCTTCATTAATCAATCAATCAAAGTTTATTTCTCGAGCACCTTCCAACAACACTTGGCAGACGAAGGTGCTTATACAAAAGCAGAATAAAACATCAACATTTAATGGCATTTGTGTAAGCTCTCAGTCGCCCAGTTCAAACTGGGTTTAAATTTCTTTACAAAAATGGCTTCTTTATTGCCACGTTCAAATCACCTTTTCTCCTTGGCTAGAATTTTCACCTCCTTCTCATCGAAAGTGTGGTCAGTTTCTTTAAGATGCTGATGCACTGCTGATTGCAGGCAACTGCTGTTCTCTCTGTGATGCTGATACATCCTGTTGTTTAGTTTCACCAATGTACTGCTCGCTGTAATGGGTACTTGTTTAGCCCTATGTTGTGAAGTTTGAATCACTCCAAGTTTGTGATGCAGTGGGTGGTTTGAGTCAATAATATAGTCTACTAATAGTGTACCCAAATACAGACAGTTTATTAAATGCCCCACCAGAGAGGAGAACATTCTGGACCACTGCTACACCACAGTGGGTGGAGCCTATCGCGCTCTGCCCCATGCTGCACTCGAAACTATCAGACCACGCGATGGTCCATCTCATCCTTGCGTTGTGTCCCGAGCTCGGGCCTAATAATAATAAATGATTAAATAAATACATTGCGTTAAATGTTACAATCTAGTTCCTGAAATTGTTTTTATTTATATATAAAAACATAAAATGACATAAAACTGAAATATTTTTCTCATATGCCATTAATGTACAGCAGAAGTTTAAACTTGATATTTTTATAAACTTGATTAAAAAAAATCCCTATTCACCTGCAGAGTCTCACCTAAAGTGCCTAATCGTTACTGCCGCAAGTGAATATTCTTCTCAGAAATGGATTCAGACTTTGTACAGTTCATTAATTCTGAACACAGCGTGGTGCAGACAAAGGTCTCTCTGTAATATCTTACATGTAGAGTCCGCTTCAAAAAGCTGAGGTTCGTGTTTGGTGATTCTGTTAATTACTGATCCAGCTGTGGCAGAAACTTGACTCCGGGCATTGCGCTAATACTTTTGCTAATCTCTGAATGAAAGTAAATGGTGACTTAACAATGGGTTGAATCAGAAATAAGCTGTATCAAGGACAGAACCTTTATCCTAAAGTGTCCTTGTCTCGGTGAGGCGATCATGAATGAAGCCTGTGTTCAGTCCAACCTGGCTCAGCTCCACACGGCGTTGTTTTTAATCAGCTTAGCCTGACCCTGGTCACTGGGTCAAATCCCAAATCTAATGTCCAGCGCAACCGTGATGTAAGAATATTCAGATACCAGCGTATTAACTACGAACTGCAAGAAATGAAATCCTCCTTTTCTCTCTGCAAATGCCCAGTCACAGTTTCAGTGCTAATGCAAGTTATGAATTGTGGGTGTTTTTTTTTTTTTGTGTGTGTGCAAATTTTAAGGTGTCAATGGCAATGAATGGTGTTTCTGGGACAATGTTAATCATCAAAACTTTGAATTGACTTTTGAAGAATTGAGTTCCTAAAATGTTGAGCAATTTTGCAGTTGAATTTCCGTGTCCTAATTTCATATTTGTGCTCGGAAACGCAGTCTCTTTTCTCGGTTTTGATAAGTCCAGTGTAGAAGCGTCCACAACAACAGGCTGCATGTGGTTTTTCATGCAATTGAATATAAAGTCAAGATTTTTTTTTACGTAAAGTTTTTGTTTTTCTTTTAGGAGCCATACAGACACTGAAACATTTAAAAATGTTTTCCTGTGATCTTCAGACACAGAGGCACTTGATCTTTTTTTTCTTGTTCTTGTTCTTTACCTCTTATAATGGTAATGTCCTTGAGTATTTTTTCCATCTTTGATGTGTTAAATTCCTTCATTTTACCTGTTCAGCACTTCAGTCAATAATGCAGTAGTTGCTTTAAATTCTTTCCCTGTCCGGCATATTCTCCTCAACAATTCCCTTCTCTGCCAGTGGTTTTAACTACAATAAAACAATGTGTGTATTCACATAAAAAAGTGCAACAGCGACATGTCAAAATGAAGATAGAAGCCTTTGACGTTATATATGTCTTTTTTTAATCAACCAATGAACAAGGGCAATTTTGGGAATACAAGCAGAGCAAATTGAACTTTTGTAAAAGGTTTAAATAAACAATTTCACCTTATGTTTAAACATTTTGACCAGTCATTTTGGCCAAATTTAATAAAATCACCCTTTTCAAATGAAGTATCACATTTTGCTGCAACAACATTTTGGAGAAAAAAAGCTGGATGCTGCAGTTGTATTTGTTTATAATGGAAGGTCAAATGTATTTGTTTAGCACATTTACAACAAGCAACGCTGCCCAAAGTGCCTCACAGGCTTAGAATTAAACAACAAAGTACAGTGACGTGAACATAATGGGCCGCAGGATGTTACTGTTGTTGGGTTTTGCATGTTAAAGGTGTGTCTTTTCTTTAAGGCCCGTTTGCGTTGGGCTTGGATCCGTACCTTTACAGCGGCGTGAACATATTGGGCTTCAGGATTTTACAGTTGTTGGTTGTTGCGTATTAAAGGAGTGTATTTTCTTTTCTCTGAAAGAAAACACAAAGTAAGCTGTGGTTTATGTAGTTTTTATTTGCCAACTGAAATATTGCATTTCAATATTTCAGACGGCACTGAAATATTTGTAGCGTTTTCTTTACCTATCATCATAGGCAAAGCCCCAAGTTCGTACAATTTAACTACCTTCTTAGTGAGTTAAATGTCACAGTCTCAACCTCAGTTTCTATCTCCAGTCTGCCTCCACTGCTACAGCGTAATCAGCCCAAACTCACCTCACCTGTGTTTCCGGCTCACACCTGCACCTCGTCTGCTGAACTGTGCCTTGATAATATGTTTAATAAAAACTGTTCATTGTTCACATTTACTACTCGCTTCTGGGTCCTAACTACAACCGTAACAATTAACCCTCTATTCACTGGTAATAAGGGATTTTGTCCTACTTTCTTTAAACTTATGCCTCTATACACTTTAAATAAATCACCTGCCAAGACTGATTTCAAAAGATTGAACTTCAATTTATTAATAGAAAAACAAAAACAAACATATAAAACAAGGGAAAAATGAATTTAACTTCAAGTTTTGGTTTCCTTACTTCTGTATCAACCTCTGTTTGCAAATGTAAACCAAAAACACGTTTGAGCTGTTATTTAACATTTATATACTATACACAAAAACAAATGAATAAGCATTTGACTCGTATTATTATTATTTTCTCTCTGTGGGCACACACGCACTCACACAAGCCGACAACTATGGATACGTAACCCTTTGACAAAACGAACCCCACGTTGCAGGCCTGGTTGAAGCTGAGAAGCGTGGAAGTCCAGTTCAGTGGAAGCGGTTGCAGAAACAATAAGAGGGTACTCACAGCGGCCCAGTTTGAGGTCCAAGCAGTTCGGAAGGACACACTCACTGGTTGAAATGTTTTCTTGGTTTGGAAACATGCCCATTTAAAATTGAATAAAAAAAAAAAAGTCCAGATACTGCAATGGTGTAATACACACCTAAGCCGGAGGTGCTTCTTTAAGGTTTGGTGCAGAGAGATTTTGAAAAGTTGTCTCTTGCTTTGAGACGAAGAAAAGAGGTCAATCATAGCCCCTCTTGCCACAAGCACTTCTCTTTCTCTCTCTATCAAAGCCCAACTCTCTCCTTTTGCCGATTCGATCTCTGGCTGGCTGAGGGTTGTATTCTCCTGTCTTTATGTAGGGGAGGTGCTCCTTTTTGTAGACAATAAGAGTTTAACAGACAATCAAAAACAAAAGATTGTGTTTCGCTAATGCATAAGCAATCTCATGTAAATTTGAACTGGACATAACATTGCAAAACCTTATAAATCTACTGTGTACAATATACAAATATACATTGTCCTCGTTGAC
>JAADKR020065031.1:0-11091 GCA_011763505.2 Lythrypnus dalli | reverse complement strand
TTTTTTACTCCACTACATATTTTTAAATGGAATCAAAGTGAAGTAAAAGTATTTAGATCAGAGGTTTGAATGCATACCTCTGAAGTGCAGTCGTAGTTTTTTTAAATATATATAATCATCACAATACTGTCAGAAATCATCAGCGGCTCTTTGAGTCTCTGATGCTTGATGTGATTTAAACCTGGGATAATAAAAACAGCACAATTCTGCATAAAACTCCATATTAAATAATCAGTGTGAAATACTCTTACTTTTTACTCATAACGTACATTTGAATGTGTATGCTTTTATATTTGTACTTACGTAGAATGTTATCTGATACTTTTACTTAAGTACATTTGTTGCTCTTATATCTATACTTTTAGTTAAGTAAGACGATTTTGTCCTTTTTCCACCTCTGATGAATAGACTTGGACGTCTACCTTAGTCCATTTTGGCCTAAAGTGGAGTACAGGTTTTCATTAGCACAGCAACCTTCAATCAAGAAATGCCCCCAAAAAGACTTTCCTGAGCCACTACTACTCACTGTGGTTTTTGAGGTCCTTCTCTCTCGATTTGCTTGTGCCGTCTCCCCTGTACAGGCTCATAGCAGTTGATTTCAGGCAACCCCTTGACTACAGTAACCTTGTTGACATTGATTGGTTTGTCCTTCGTAGACTACATTACTTCACTGCTGTTAAATTTTCTTATTCCCAGTTATGATTCAGGGTAAACAGGAGTATGTGAGGTGGTTGGACACACGTTTTTCAACTTTCTCACACTGAGCACACCCAGAATATCTCAAGACATGATGTTTTTTTTATGTGTTTATATTGCAATGAATGCACTCGATGGTGGAAGGTCAAAATGAAACTTGTAAGGATTTAAAATAACCATGGCCTAGTAGTAAGTCATTTAAAACAAAACTATAGCTAATAAAAAAATAATCAAATGAAGTAGTGGTAATTATGTATCTTTACTGGGAGCTGAATATTTGAGATTTATTTATTTTAAAAAGCTGTGGTTGACTGGCTCATTTTTATATTGATTTCCATGAAGGCGGAACACTGCAGGTGAATAAGACATAACTAAATACATTTTGAGATATCAATTTGAAACTTTTGCTGTAGATTACTGACATACATAAATACATGGAAAAGCATTTGCATTTAAAAATAACATACAGTTTATGCATTATATAAAAAAATCTGTGACAAAATCTATATAGTTTATAGTTTTTTATTATTGTCCTAACCCGATTACTTATATTTTTTTGGATCCTGTTTACTTTTAGAATAAGCTAATATTTTACATTTTACCTTCTTGTTTTGGGATTCAAGTTTCAATAAATCAAGTTAGGAATGAGATATTACCAAATGCCTCTGAAAAACATTCAAAAAATATTCTTTAGTGCTAGACTGGAAAGTTCAGAGGCTGTTCAAGCTACTCAAGTGGAGATGTTATTGCAAAAGTGTAAGGAAAGCGTGACCCAAAGTTTTGCATATCGTCTGCACATGTGCGTTTATAGCTCTTATTTTTCACCACTGCTGTATTAAACAAAGGAAATTATCATATTTGAATAACAGAGTCATCTTGGTCAGATTAGTATAACCTGTGGATATTTGTCAAAATTTGTGAAAAGATAAGCGTGGGAAAGACCAGAAACTACAGCAATCCAAGTGACAAAATGGTGAGTTTTGCATTTTTGTTTAACTTAACATTAAAACTAACAGAAAAATGAAATATAACTACATTGACCTCTGCATGTAAAATCAATGTTTTCACCTGCCGTGTCTCAGCTTAAAACCAGCCAGAAAACATTCTGATTAAATTTACTAAAGGTTACTCGGGATACATTTTAACCTTTGAAAAAACTGTCATGCAAATAAAACTTTATTCCACAATTTTAAAAAAATAGTCTTCAACTGCCTCTCCAAGTCATGTTTTGAGCAAAAACCTTTCACTTGTGATTTCTCCTCTGCTGAGATCATAATGTTCTATTGTTTTACTCTGATATTTTTTTCCACAATATAGTATAAAATCCAAAGTTGAGATCCAAGGTTCAAGGGTTTTCCTTTACCATTTTGTGTTGCCATTACGCACCCACTTATGTTCTAACTTTGAATGCTCCTCTCCTGCACACCCAATATGAAAGGTAGGCCCCTCAGTCACCCAGATGGATGGATTACCATCACTGAACAATAATGACATATGGATGATGATCTGCGCAAGTAGATGGTACGGGATGAGAAATGAAAGTTTGAGCGGCAGCCTGAGCGATGAGGAAAGCTTGCACTGCGACGAAGCAGGTCAGGTGGAAAAGGCACATTGGACGACCACACATGACCGAGAGAGAGAGTAAGAAGAGTGTTGTCCACTGACTGGAATTGTTGTGATTGAGGTCAGTTTTCCCAGCATGCGAGACCAGACTTCAATCACCCTGGGTCAGTTCCACCATGGAGGCATTGGCGGCCTCATCTCAATGAGAGGAGGGAAGACAGACATGACAGAGAGCCATCAATTATTAGAGATAGACCCAGAGACTGAGAGTGGTTCAGGTACACACTTTGATCTTGAAGACGTGGGGGATGGTTAGCCTCTTTACCAAGGGACAAATCCTATATTGTGTCCTGTACAGAGGTATAAAAGTTTAGGCACCCCTCATGATTTTCATGATTTTCTTTAATACATTATTGGTTGTTTGGATCAAAATGTTTAGTTAAATATATCATATAGCAGATGAACACAGGGATATTTGAGACACGAAAATAAGACTATACGATTTTCAGAAAGTGTGTAATAATTATTTAAGCAAAATTAGGAAGATGCATGAATTTGGGTATGGTCATTTTATTAATTTGACTCCCTTTTGAACTAGTAATTGGAACACAAAATTGGTTTGGTAAGCTCATTGACCCTTGACATCCTCACACAGGTGAATCCAATCATGAGAAAGGGTATTTCAGCCCAATTGGGAGTTTTTCTTGTCTTATCTGAAGAGTGGTCAAATGGGAACCTCAAAACAACTCTCAAGTCAGCTGAAAACAAAGATTGTTCAAAATCATGACAGGAAAGGATATAAAAAGCTATCTCAAACAAGTCAACTTTCAGTTTCCACGGTGAGGAGCATACTGAAGACATTGAAGACTACAGGCACAATTCTAGTTTAGGCTTAGCTTCAAAGACCTACAGCATCATCTTGCTGCAGTTGGAGTCACTGTGCATTGTCCATTATGGACCTGTCTAATTATGTTTGAATAAGTATTGAATTATTATTGAATAATCCTACAAAAAAAACTTAATTTCACTTCTCATACATCACTGTGTTTGTCTGCTATATGATGTATTTAACTGAAATTGCTGATTGAATCAATCAATGATTTAAAAAGGAAAATCATGAAAATCATCAGGGGTGCCCTGATGATTTACTGATCACTCTTCCCTGGTCTGCAGTTTCCAAATTGTTTTCTTTCCAAGTGAAAGTGTATTTGGTAATAGACCACGAAACCTGGACAAAAAGTCTGCCTGCAATGTCTCCCCAAATGTTGCATGGATAAAGCTGCTTTTGTAAATGTCCTTCTTATGTGTCATATGAGAGATTTCCCATGTTTTCCAATTATAATTGATATCAATGTGACCGGCATCTCGTCATTCAGAACTGTCTCTGAATGAACAAAAGTTGTTGCTGTCTTTTAGTTTTGCCATCTTGTTCTCTCTTACCCTGCACCAAACGCTGTTACAGCCTGCTTTTTTCCCTTCTTTTTTATAGGTATCCTCGCTGTTATCTCCCTGCGAGTGAGACGTTGCCAGTGCTGATGCTCAGATAAAAATAAAAATGGTGGAGAGGATCAGAGAGGTGGAGGAAGAGTCAGATCAGCCGACAGGGATTGTTGCAGTGAGTGCGAGGTGTGTTTGTATGTGACATGGAGACACTCTGATATAAAAAAACACAAGAGTATGGAATATAGTGACTCTATCATCATCGTTCAAGCTGCAATGACATAATTGACCTAACATTTAAATACTGTAAACAAGCAGTGGTGACCAATGTATTTTGTTTCATTACTTAAAAAGTAAAGACACTACACTTCAAATATTACTCCGAAAAAATTAAGTTGCTCAAATAAAAGCTCTGAAGTATTTGCCTTAAAGAAGGCTTCATTAAAGTAGTAATTAGATTTTTCTTCTGTGTGATAATACAATGGAGACAAAAGTTTTACCTTATTGTAACTTTGGCATTGACAGAACATATGCACAGCGACACTTATTGTTCATAGAATGTGCATTATTAGGGGTTCAGATGAGCAAAACACATGGACCAAGTTATTCATTACTTTGGAGCTTTTTTTTTAGAAATGTTGTGCAGTAAAAGTACAAAGGTTCTCAACAAAAACACTACTCAGTTATAGTGATTCTACTGTGATGGCATCCACATTCCCACTCATTTTTGCCTCTAGATTTCGTGAAGGAAAACCCAAGGAATCTCAAGGAAAGAGCACTACCCGTCATAAATCTTGTGACTTGAGCAGATGCAAAATCGCATACCTCTAAGCTCATAGAGAAGCAAACACATACATGAGGAAAAGTGGATACATTTAAAGGAAACTGAAATGACTTGCAATGACTGTGACAAACCTAATAAAATCTCGTAACAGAAACAAACTCAAAATGCTAACTGCTAAGAGTAGCAGAGTGGATTTCTTGTCAAAGAGAAGTGTTCAAATGTACTTGCATTATGCAAGTGTAACATTAGCTTTTGTTTTTCATTGGCTGCTAAACTACACAAGGTGACACCTTCACACCATAAGGCACAAGAATGCATCCCCCACTGCAGAAAAGCCCACAGAGTGTTCCAACCAGCTCTGAGAGAGTGGGGAAGAGAGAGAAGCAGGCCTTACTTGACCTCTGACCTTTCTTTGTCTCACAGCAAGAGACAACTTTTCCAAATCTCTCTGAACAACCTTAGAGAAGTACCTGTCTCCGACGTGTATTACGCTACTACAGTATCTTGACATTTCTGAACTTGAAACAAACTTAATTATGCATGTTTTCTGAGCCGAGGAAGATTTTACAGCAACTCTTAGCCTTCAACAGTGAGTGTCCAGCACCTGTGCCTCAGTGCCCATCTTCTTTCTGCTCCAACACCAGAGAGAGGTTTCTTCAGCTGAGGGTCCTTGGCCTGGTTTGAAGCCTCAGGTCAGATGACTTTGGACCATGACCGTGATCGGCTCACCTTGATGAAAACCATCTGGGCGTTTGTAAGCTGCACTTCACACAGATGACAAAAACTAGTCTTGTACTTATTAAATCCATCATAGACGCTCACTTTCAGATTAATTCAGAAACATTCTGCCCTCTGTCACTTCACTGTTTAAACATTTGTGTTTATTGCATTTCAACTGTAATTGTATGATTTCAGCATTCCATTCTGCTAATTTATTGATTGAGTATTTTCAGTTTAATATTTTGATGTCGTCTGTTTATGGATTTCCGGAGAATAAACCTCCATAAACCACAGCTTGCTTTGGTAATGTGTTTACTTTTAACAGAAAGAGTCACTGGAATTGAAAAGAATTCACTTCCTTCAGATCAAAGTTTGTAGTTTAGCCGCTTTCATTGTCATTATTTTATTTTATTTTGAAACTGTCAAACTGGTGTTCCAATTTAGTCCTAGACTAATCAACCAACCTAATCATTTAATTAATTAAATATTAATTCAATGATTAATGTAATTCTTTTATACTACACGGTTTAAGGGCGAGATCTTGACTTTGAAGTGTGTTGACTCTGGCGCAGATTCAGGCGGTGATTGCGATCTTCTGGGTGCAGCGCAAGCGCACTCAGTGGGTTGGACATTTGCAGGACATGGGACCTGAGGGGCGTCACTCAAACCAAAAGAGGCGGAGTGAAGTGTGTGAGAGCAGTGGGGTGCCAAAATTTGGGCAACCATGTTAATTTTCATGATTTTCCTTTGTAAATCATTGGTTCTTAGGATAAAAAATACGTAGTACATACATTTGGGCTCTGTTGTCATTTTACTGATTTGAAAACCTCAAGAACAAATTTTTGGAACTCAAAATTTGTTTTGTCAGCTCATTGATCTTTGACCTCCATACACAGGTGAATCCAATCATGAGAAATGATATTTAAGGCCAATTGCAGGCTCTTTTCCCCTCTTTGCATCTTCTCTGAAGAGTAGCGACATTGGAGTCTCAAAAGAACTGTCAAATGACATGAAAACAAAGATAGTTCACCATCATGGATTAGGGGATGGATACCAAAAGCTGTCTCAGAGATTTAAGTTGTCCGTTTTGACAGTTAGGAACAAACTGAGGAAATGGAAGGCCACAGGCACAGTTCAAGTTAAGGCTCGAAGTGGCAGACCAAGGGAAATCTGGGATAAACAGAAGCAAAAAATGGTGAGAACAGTCAAAGTCAACCCACAGACCATCACCAAAGACCTACAGCATGATTTTGCTGCAGATGGAGTCATTGTGCACCATTCAACTATGCAGCACACTTTGCACAAAAGGATACTGCATGGGAGAGTAATGCAGAAGAAGCCTTTTCTCTGCCCACATCAGAAACAGCCACTTGAGGTTTGCTAAAGCACATTTGGACAAGCCAGCTTCGTTTTGGAATAAGGTGCTGTGGACTAATTTAACTAAAATTGACTTATTTGGACATAACAAGAAGCGTTATGCATGGAGGAAAAACAACAAAGCATTAAAAAAAACACCTGCTGCCTACAATACAATTAGGTGGTGGTTCAATCCTGCTGTGGGGCTGTGTGGCCAGTGCAGCTACTGGGAATTTTGTTAAAGTTGAGGGATGCATGGATTCCACTCATTATCAGCAGATTCTGGAGACCAATGTCCAGTGACAAAGTTTAAGTTGTGCCGGGGCTGGATCTTTCAACAAGACAATGAGCCCAAATACTACTCAAAATCTACTCAGTCCTTCATGCAGAGGAACAAGTACAACGTTATGGAATGGCCATCTCACTCCCAGTCCTGAATATTATTGAAAATATGTGGTGTGACTTCAAACCATCAAACCTAAATGAACTAGAGATTTTTTGTCCAAATGGTACAAAAAACCAGAATCCAGATTCTCATTCGAAGCTATAAGAAGCATTTAGACTGTCATTTCTGCAAATGGAGGATCTACTAAATATTGAGTAAATTGATTAAATATTATTTTTTTTTTATTGTGGTGCCCAAATTTGTGCCCCTACCTATTTTTTTAAACAATTATTGCACACTTTCTGTAAATTCTAATCACTGTGTTTCTTCTCCTATGTGATATATTTAACTGACTTTTTCATCCTAAGAACCAATGATTTATAAAGGAAATCATGAAAATTAGCAAGGTTGCCCAAAAATTGAATTATCTTACTTGGATGGATAAATTTGGGGAAATATTTAAAGGTAAATTGGACTCAAAAGGCACCTTTTAAACACACAACCAAAATAAAATACTACTGCAGTCGAGCATGTTAGGGTCACGTTTGCGTATTTTTGGTGAACTTATAAAGTAAATAAATAATACTCAAGCAAAGCCAATATTTCTAGATATGTATCTTTCTAATGTGGTGGAGAAAGTAATAAGTAATAAAAAATAGTAATTTCTCAACAAAAACACTAC
Source organism: Lythrypnus dalli (assembly GCA_011763505.2). Classification (NCBI taxonomy): domain Eukaryota; kingdom Metazoa; phylum Chordata; class Actinopteri; order Gobiiformes; family Gobiidae; genus Lythrypnus; species Lythrypnus dalli. The sequence goes on along the minus strand of JAADKR020065031.1, from coordinate 3,465 downwards.
TCAAGTGAAGTACAGATTCTCAAACTTTCCTTAAGTACAATAGTGTAGTACATTTACTTTAATACTGACTACCTCTGATGATTATTCAAACATAAGTGAATGGCTCAGCATACAACTCCTGGTGAGTTTTTGATGATGGAACAACATTGAAACACGGTCAGCTTTTTTTTCATAATTTGTGACTTAACGACAAGTAAAACTGTAACTCAAGCAGAGAGAAAGTTGAAACTCTTTTAATTTTTTTGTAATCCTGTCTAATGAATGAGTCATGTGGAGAGGCTCTGTTGGATGTTTGTCAAGTGAAGCAGTTTTAAGAGTTAAAAGTCATTGTTCCCTCACAGGTGATTTTCCTCTTACCACAGCTGGGGCCAGTTGGAGCGCCTTTGCTACTAGAGCTGTCAGTGGTGGAATGATTACGCACACTCCTGAGCTGCTTGTATAACCAAGGATTGATTAAAGAGAAAAGGAGAGAACTGATCCAATAACAAAGCTCGTCACAAATATCTTAATTTTCCTCATTTTAGTGCAGCGCCCACGTCCTGCTTCTGAATTTTGATTAAAGTGAAAACTGAGCGGGTCATGAAGAATTAATCATCTTCCATGAATAGGTTTGTCTTGTCTGTCGTGGTACTAGTTTGTTTCCCAGCAAAAGTAAAACAAATGAGTCATGCATTTCTGTCATGAATTTTGTAATCACAGTGATCATCCATCTTAAACAAAACATTCACAACATTGGAAAACAAAACAAAAAACCTTGTTTAGGTCACTGTATCAGAGAGATGTCTATGGAGAAAAAATAATTTGTAACAAAAAAATAAAAAGGACGCTTCTTTTCATGTTTAGAACTCCTTTGTGACTCCTGCTAAAAGGATTGACTTATCAAATGCTTTAAATATGGGGAAATATTATGTCCTTCAAGTTGATAGCAGGGTTTGTTTGCAAGTGTATTTTGCTACTGTTTTTTAGTGCTGTCAATCAATTGTATTTTGTAAATAGACTGATTACTCTTTCAAGGTTTGATTGATCACACTTAATGATGCAGGGTTTCCACGGGGCATTAAAAAACATTATTTAATTGCGCAGAAGTCGCAAATGTCACAAGGGCATAATTTTGGATTTTTTTGGAAAGAGACTGAAAAGTGTCATTGCTTAACTATTTTTACTGCATAAGATATTTGAAAATACAACATTTCATGAACGTTCTGCTTTAGCTGACATTATGCATTAATCAAATTGTCAACTTATTCCTCTGTTTGGCTGAAGGTTTGCAATTTGTAAAAGAAAGACGCACAAATGTTCCGCATTCACAGCATTACAGTTACGGTGCTTGGGCATTCGGGTGGCATTGTGAAGCGTGTTGTTATATTTGCTCACATAATTATTCTAAAATAGCTACTTTCGACTACTTTTTCCATTTTCAATAAAGCACTCCTTGAATTTCACTTAAGTGGTAGACCAAGGACAGTGGGTGGGAATGGACCGATTTTTAGACATTAGCATCTTAAATAAAATCAAGGCCATTATTGATGGACTTTAAACATTATGTAAGGGAAGCATTTTTTGCTGAAAAAATGCTGCTTTCCTCAAATCAGCATAAAAAGGCAATGCAATAAAATAAAATCCCAGCTCTGCTTTTGACAAGGAAACAACAAACATCAAAAGCTCCATTTCCATTTGGTGTGTATTACATTATACAGTAATCTGCGGCCTTCTATTCATCCAACAATGCTATTCTTGCTTGACATAGCTGCAATCCCTGCGCGCTTCCCTCTCCCAGGCTTGATGAGTGGAACGGCCGATAACAGCAGAATACTCCAGAGTGCTGTCCTTCTGGCGCCAGTTGCTGCTGGTTATAGAAACCATCTCATTTTTAACAGAGAACACAGCTCCCACAGCCCCTCACACAGGAGGATTAATATGATAAGAATTACCAAGAGGTCAGTGCAATAATACTACGTTTTAAATGTGCACTGTGGAACTTTGGGGAGGCGGTTTCTTGGTAAAAAAAAAAAAAAAACATCACGTCTATATATGAATAGTTGAAACACGGTCTTGGAAGTTTGTTTTCATTAGAAGAGGACTTGTAATTTTAACCCTCAGGACCTCCTTCCTTACTTTTGGCAGTTTTAGGCCATATTTTTTAGGCATATATTATATATATATATATATATATATATATAGCTTAACCCTTCACATGTCAGTCTGTAGAAAAAACATGCATACTGAATTTAAAAAAAAAAAAAAAATTACATAAAGTATTTGAAGTGAACTTTGCTTGTGCAAATAATACCAGGACATTTTTCAGAACTTTGTTTTTTGACACACACTGAAATAAGGTAGTTCTGAAATCAACATACTACAGGCAATACAGAACAAAATGTGGTTCATCCTCAACAACATTCAGGTCAAATAAAATACAGTTTCTTGTCTTCAGAGAGACCTTTAAACCTGCCCACTTTCACTGCTAGAGGTAAGGTGCCAGTTCCCAACTGAGGACAGCTTTCTAGATAAATTTAAGAGAACATATTTTATGTTCTTCCTTGAAGTGAACTTAATGTCTTAACTTTGATTTTTTCACCTTTTTTTTTTTTAATCAGCTTTTAACCTTTGGTTTAACCATTTTATATTACACTGATGTTTATTTCTGTAAATATAATTCAACTCACAGTTTGAATATGTAGGGTCCATTAGAAATTAAATTAATCAATACTTAAAATTTTGATTAATTAATCTAATAGGTTGGAAGATTAGCCTGAAGAATAATTTGGGGCACCAGTTTGATAATATCAAACAAAATAAAAGAATAAAAGGACAAAAGGCTAAGCTATGCGCTTTGATCTGAAGGAAGTAAATTCTTTTCGATTCCAGTGACTTTTACTGTTAAAGTAAACATTACCAAAGCAAGCTGTGGTTTATGGAGGTTTTATTTGCCGGAAATCAATAAACAAACGCCATTGAGATATTGAAATGCAGAAGAATACTCAATCAATAAGTTAGTAGAATGGAATTCTGTTATCATACAATCATGGTTGAAATGCATCAGTGGAAACAAACACAAATGTCCAAATAGTGGAATAACAGGACTAAATGTCTCTGAATTAGCTTGAGAGTGAGTGTTTGAGGTCATGATGGACTTTAATAAGGTTTGGAGCCAACTCTGTGATGAGGTGCATCTTACGACACGGGAGGCAGGGCCAAGTCGAGATGTGGTCCTTCGTCCTGGAGGCTGATGTCCAGCTGCAGATCAGGCAGATCAGGCCGCTCGGTCCTGGTTCTGGTCTCTCCGGATTCAAGCCGCTGGAGAAGCTGCTGAGGTGGATACAGGCCGAGGTCGGGCACTGAAGCCCAGGCAACTCTGAGTGGCACACTCACTGGTGAAATGCTTTCCTGGTTCAGAAAGCGTGTGTCGACTTAAGTTGCTCCAAGTTCAAATTGTCCAGATACTGTAGTGGCATAATACACGTC
>JAADKR020064264.1:0-11120 GCA_011763505.2 Lythrypnus dalli | reverse complement strand
CTTGTTATGTCCAAATAAGTCAGTTTTAGTTTAATTAGTCCACAGCACCTTATTGCAAAATGAAGCCGGCTTGTCCAAATGTGCTTTAGCAAACTTTAAGTGACTCTGTGGCGTGTGGCAGAAAAGGTTTCTTCTGCATTACTCTCTCATGCAGCAGCTATTTGTGCAAAGTGACAATGACTCCATCTGCAGCAAGATCAAGTTGTAGGTCTTTGGTGCTGGTCTGTTCATTTACTTTGACTGTTCTCACCATTCTTTGCTTCCGTTTATCCCAGATTTTCCTTGGTCTAAGAAAAGTCTATTAGAGCGATTTCTGAAGCCTGCCGCCACTTCCAATTGGGCTGCAAAAGGCGGACAAGCTAATTCATCTTTCCATCTTTCTGAGATGGTCTATGTTTATGAGACTACATTTTCACTAAAAGTAACACAATAATACTTAGCTTTGGTCATTTTTTTCCTGATTTCACATTGTCATTGATTACCTTCCTCATTGAACATGGACAGGAAGTGACATAGGTAGAGGTAAGCCATTTTAACTGTTGCCATTCCAACCATGTTATACTACTGAGAAATGAGGGTGTCAGAATGGCTATCCCTCAATCTATGTCACTAACAAAATTGAACAAATTATTTTTTCCTTCAACTTTTTTTCATTCAATTGTCGATTCACTAGAGCATAATCATAAATAATACTTACCACAGATCGTATCCCTCAAACATAAGTCATAAGTGCAATAGAATTAAAACCTGTTATATATATTTTAAAACTTATTCCATTGATTAGAAAAAACTAACTAGAAGAAATACAATTGAAAATATGCTATTTTTTACCCCAGAGTAGTAAAAAGCAGTAACCTAAATAATTACAGAGTAAGACTAAAAAACTACATCAGAAAATGGTCCTCACTGATAGAGTGTAGGGCTGCTCTTGGGCCAAAATAATCCTTTGTCGACTAAAACCATGCCCTGAGGAGCATTAGTCAACTTAAAGGGGTGTGGCATGGCGCTGAAAAAAGCCTCTGGAAAAAACAATATATCTGACCCAAACTGCACTCATACGACTCAAATTCACAAGGGCTTACACTGTAAAGATTATTAACCAATAGAATACATAAGTTCAAACAAGTAACACATTTTTGTGTAAAAAAAGACCATACGCTCACCATTAAGTCTCAAATCCAGCCACTCACTCCTCCTTTATGCTGCTGTAGGTCTACATCCATGTACACTACTGTCCTCAAACATCCATATAATCCGAATAATGCAGTTTCTCTTCCATCATTGTCCGCAATCTCAAATATCCCCCGAGGTCTGTCAGCATGGTCTCTGGTTATGGTTATGTGTGAGTTCGGGTCATTCGGGTGAAAGAGACCCCTCCCCAATCGAGCTGGGCTTAGCACGGTTCAGGTGATCAAGTGTGAGTACATCCTAAGATTAAACAACTCAGAGTCTGTAGAAATTGATCTTAAATCAGGCAACAGTCCCAGACTCGGACAGTCAGCTGCTGAGGCACAGTGGAGAGCACTGTATCTGTTTCAATGATGAAAAAATGCTAAATGTTAAAGACAGAAGTGCCACAAGCCTCTGGAGCGATGTAGGCTAAAATAGGACAATTAGGACAATTAACTGAGACCATCTTAATTGATGCAAAAAGTGCTGCATTTAGTTGACTGATAAAATTGTAGTCGACCGCATTGACTAATTCGTCGAGTGAACGACTAAAATGGAGCAGCCCTACTGAAGTGTGAAAGTGTAATTTATGTTTCAGTTTTACATAGATTTTGAGGAAAGAAATTTGAAATAAAGTAAAGATTCTGACATATCTAAAGAAAAATGTCATAAAGAAATAGGTATAAAAATAAAATATCTTGAAGAATATGGTTCACCAAACATAATCTACATCTATACCTCATGACAGAATTTAGATTTTGCCACTTTAAGACTAACAGTAAAATGAGTTACTACTTACTTCACTCAAGTAAAAGTACAGTAAAAGTAAACTTGCAATACAATTTTCCTCATTTTTCTGTCAGTGATCTTCAGCAGGGGTTCCCAAATGTCAATTTCCCATTTAACTCTTTGGAGAAACATTGAATCAGTGCAATAATTAAACACGTTGGTGTGAACATTAGGTATTTTTGTTCAGAGTAGGTGAAAGTCTTAATGTTAGGAGACTAAACTAGCTCAAAACCCGAAAATGGAATTGTTTTTGTTTTATTGCCTATGTCTCCCCGTCTTCCTGCCCCCCTCCTTTCCGTCGTCTCTCTGCCGGAGGATGACGCGCGGAGGTGGGCGGTATATGAGCGCAGGCGGCGGGCTGTCGATCCCTTTTACCGCCATCAGAGCGGACTGGCCTCTCTTTGCTTTTGGACGCGCACTTCTGCCTTCGTTACGCCGCCTTTCCTGCCTCATCCTCCGGCCTCACAGCGAAGGTAAGGGTCGGCCACCGCGCACAGACGCCCCAGACGACGCACTTTTAAGTCACGTCACTGCCGCGGACGGTCGATTTCTTCTGTTTTCTCACGCAAGGCGACGGTGGACTGGCACAGCGACGGACTGTGCTAAAGCTAGTTGTCGGAAGGTAGCGGCCATTGAGGCTCCATCGTGATCGGTGTTTTGTAGCACGTTTCTGCAGAGGATGCGAGGACTGAACCAGGACTTCACCCAGGGGCGCTTGAATAACGTTTACGAACGTGCTTCATAAACCTAGATGACGGGACTAAACTGGGTCTTAACCAGGGTTAAACCAGGAAGGAGGATTAAAAGGGTCTGAACTAAAAACAAAACCGTGAACCCGGACTAATCTGGGTATCAACACAACGGATCTAATCGTGTCAAAAAAATAAATCTGCATCTGATCATTCCCATGACGCTTCACACATACGATGAAAAACAGCGGCAAGTGGCACATGTTGGCGCAGCATTGTCGCCGATCCTTTAATCGCAATAGAAACGAAGCCACTCCAGAAATTGTACTCTTGATGTACAATTCATTTGAATTTCGCTTTATGTTGACCCGTACCTTGCGAAGCGCTCGATTTCGAGTTGACCTTATTTTTGTTTTATTTTTTATAACGTGCTCCAAAGCTAAACTCTCAATTTTAAGAAGCTAACTTTGCTGGGTTAGCGCCGGAAGGCGACAAGTGACTGGGCATTTGAGCGAGAATGATAGTCGCATTGGGATCGCATGTTACCGGGTTGAAATGTAAATGTTATGTTTTGGAGAAGCTCCTGAGCTAGCCACGACGAGCCTTTTACGCACGCACTGCCTCCAAGCGCTGACGGAAGGCTAAAGGCCGGGCTAGTTGACCTTTTAAGCTCTCTTTTTCGACTCATTTGTTTAATGTATGTAGTGATAAATCCGGGCCGGCGTGTCTTGGTTTTGCACCGGGTTTTGATGCGAGCTTTTGTGGAGTTGGAGATGCTAGCGGGTTAGCTTCAGGGAGGGTCCACAGTGCAATGAGATTTCTCGGATTTTGTGCGTCCCACGGGAGCAGCGCTGAGGGGAAGAATGGAGCGTGCAACACGTGGTCGCGTAGCAGAAAGTGGGAGGGAAAAAAGGACTGTCCCGTCGGAGCAGCCTACACTATTCAACCTCTGAAGGCTATTGTTAAACTATGCGTAAACTTCTAAATGTCAAGCTCGCTTTGGGCGCTTTGGTTACTCCAGTGTTGTGTTTCTCTGGAGGTTTGCAGATTAGAAAGGACCGTGTAGGCTGGTTCCTTATAGTTTTATTATTAATGTATTTTCTTCATAATTTTCTTTTCTAATCTTAATAATTTATTTTTTTATTTTTATTAAAACTGACTTATTAAAGCTGAAATCTATGGATCACAAGATCGTCTTGCGCAATTTTAGAGAATAACGTCAGCTTTCCATAAATTTTAATATTTTTTTGCAATTATGACTTGTTTTTTTTATGAATAATCAAGGTGTGTGGCTCTGTTTACAAACACATGTTCCAGAGTTAACAAAACAAAAGGAGACTAACCTACAGGTTTATGATCATAGATCTAAACTTGTTGTTTGTCCGAATTTTCTCCAGTGTGAGATATAATAATCAAATTAAAGATATTTATAAAGTACAACAACATGCTTTTACTTATTAATTTCCCCACTCTGAAAACTACAATTAAGATATTTGTATACCTCAGAGCTTTCAGTTGTTTTTTTTATTTAAAAATATCAATATCAAACAATAAAAATAGCATTAGATTTGACTGCATTGAATTGTCTAAGCAGCAAAATAATCACTCACAAAACAAAAATAAATATAACAGTAAATAAAGTGTCTTCCATCAAAATACAGAAACAATTGATCCACTAGTTTTAAGACACTTCACATTCCATTTATTTTAAGAGATTTGCAAAAGGAAAAATGTTACGATACTGTTCAAAACAACATGCGCAGCGCGCCTCCCACGCATTAGCGCTGTTGTCATCGGCAACTGTCTCGAAGTTTTTTGGGAAGTTATAACTGTATCAACACGTTATTTGCAATTAAAAAGCCACTTATGCTTGTGCGAGGGCTTCGGCGCCATGTTTGTTTTTCTAGAGAAAGTATGATGTCTGCGCCCTTCTGTCGTGCCGAAACTTCCCAGACTCGCGCCCTGTTCCCTTTGGGTGCTACGCTCTACTTTTCAAAAAAAAAAAATTAGTGCATTGCTTTTTCTTTCTGGACATTGGGACACCAGGACCAAACGGTGTAATCACAAAATAGTGCTATATAAGGAGTAGTGTGGACATTCGGACAGAGCCCTAGTTTGTCTTGGTTTGTTAACTTTTTGGGATATTTCACGTTCACATGTAGAGGTAAACAATTTTAACTGTTGTGAAACCATGTTAAGCTGCCATGTAGAATTCTAGTCAATAAAATAATCTCCGCGAACGTGCTTTGTCTTTTAATTGAGCTGGAAAAAAGCTAAATTGCAAACCTGTAAAGGAATTACAAAGCCTTTATCAAAGTACTCAACTTTTTAAATTTGTGTTGTTTCTAATAGTGTTTTTTTCTTCCCTGTAGCACTCGACTCTGAAGATGGCAGACATTGTCGACAAGTGAGTGTCTACACACCACATACTTTATCCCCATTTTGTAGGGTAATTGTTCTTGATCGTTGCGTTCACATGCTCTAACTCTGAAATGTCATCAAATACAAATGCTTGCATAATTTCATTGTTTCATGTTTCAGTGGCATTAAATGGTTCTCAATATAGTTTATCGTGATATTTCATGCCTCAATAAATCAAACTTCAGAATTTGTTATTGTGACAGGCCTAGGCCTTTTACATTTCTGTCAGCCCCTCCCATGGTCTTGGTACGTATAAAGTTTAGACTTCTGGTGCAACTTCACATAGTGACATGTGCTTGAACAGCATCTTTGTTTTTTCCAACAAAGTTCTGCCATGACCAGGTCTCGGATAATTCTCATTTAAGTCGACAATGCTCCTGCAGTGTCCCGAACAACCCCAGTGACAGGACGGGCCTTTACGACGTTCAAAATAAATAAATTAACAAAGTTTCATGTCTATCATCTTGTATTTTTGTGTTCGCAAACAGTTTAAGCCACCACCACATATTGCTATACAACAGCCAAAAACCAGAGCAGTGAGCTCCAAGCCTTGCTCGGTAATAAGCCCAGAGTCATGCTCAGGCTGTGTTTGAGTGGCGCATCAATTCCAGCTGCAGTGAGGAGTCCAGTTTCAGAGCATCAGCACAAGGCCACAGTGCATCCCAAAAGCCTTTGTTTTCTTCATTCTCGACTGGAGAAGTCCAGCATAAACTTCATTTTAATGTCATTGGTTGTAATTGGTAAAGCACAAGAATGGCAGTTGTTTGGGCAGTATCCTTTGCTAACCACTAAAGCTTTAGTCTTCAAGGCCACAACAAATTATTTTTTTTAGTTCGCCAAATATATTAGGACAGTGGTCCCTCGTTTATCGCAGGGGTTACGTTCCGGAAACCGCGATGTAGCTCTTTTAATTTTTCACTATTTAAATGCATTCTCTGCACTCTTTATACCTTAAAATTACTAAGGTGTTGAAAAGACATTTATATTTGGACTATTTTGTACATGAATTCAACATTATTTAAACTTTTGAAAACATTTATTGAACGGAGCTTACCGGTCTTTCACTCCTCCGCTCCTCCCCCAGGAGACACTGCAGTCTCATTTTGTCATAATGTGGGTAAAAATCCAGTCTAATGGATCTGAAGCTACAATCCTCCTTCTTTCTGTGGACATTCTGCATCCATATAGTCCAAGCATCTTTTAATATTATTATATGAACCTCAAAATCAGCGCAGCAAAACATCCGGGTCTAATGCTTCTTTTCCACTGTCGGTGCACACTATAGTGTCTGTGACGCAACCGTGACACCTGCTGGCAGCCTGTAGAAGCACAGCCTCATCTTCTATCTGTGAGAAATGCTGTTGAGTGGAGTTAATACTGTATAAAAAAATCTGCAAAACTATTAGGTCGTGATAAGTGAAGCGCGATAGGACGAGGGAACACTAATGTAACCCTAACCTTTTCAGAGGGAATTTTAGATGTTTTGTTTTAGGATGTACACATTCTATTTTAGCCTTTTCCCCCTATCAAAAAACAAAGCTAAATAAATTGAGCAAGTAATTAAAATTTAGGAGCAACTAAAGTGCAGATATTGATATGAATGTAATGCAACTAGGGCTGCCCTAAACTCAAAAAATCCTTGGTCGACAAAAAATGCCATAAGGATCGTTCGTCGACTAAAAGGAGGCATGCCTTGGCACTGAGAAAATCCTCTAAACGTCAACTTATGTAGCACAAAATCACAGGGCTTACACTGTAAATACTATTAATACAATGCATAGAAATACAAGTAAACAATGTTTTATGTATAAAAAAAGACTCATCAATAAATTCACATCAATCATTAGGTCTGAATCCAGCCACATACCCCTGCTTTCTCTTGCATCCATGTAGACTGCTGCATCCATATAACCCAAATATAAAGCAGTAGTTTAATGCAATTATCCCCCGGAGTCTTACAGAATGGCTTCCCTGTGCCACGAGCTTACCTTTCGCCGCGATGTAAATAAAACCCACCCGCACTTCCATGTAGTAAAGGCATTGCAAAAAGCATCGTTCGGGCACTGGCATCGTACACAATGTATTGTTAAAGTACTGGTATGAAAAAAGAAAAATCAACAATATTCGTATTCTTCGAATATGTTCTGAAAGCTTTAGCGAGTGTGTAACATGCAGAGCAGTTCTGTAATAGGGAGCACGTTGAGCCACAAATGTTAAATGAGATTTCAGAGACACAGGGTCAGGGAGTGCTCATTTAAAGCTCTGACCTTCCTCTTTCCGTTGCATGTGTTTCTTACCTTTTCACACTTTGAAATGAGACTGCAGAGTTTAGCGGCGATATTTCAACCAGGGCAGCCCAAGGGTCTTAAATAATTAAAAGGTATTAAATTTGATCATGCCAAATTTAAGGTCTTAAAAGCATTAAAATGTTTTTTGCCTTCATTTTAAGCACATTAATTCCACAATTTTTAAACAATGGTTTGGTCCAAATTATCCAAATTTTCATATAACATATATTGTCCAAGCACTTTTTAAAGCGATAAAATGCACATTTTTTGTCAGAATATGCTGTATACTGTGTAGTTTAAAAATCAAAGCATTTGCTTTGTCTTGTTCAGTTTTTAAAATGTTTACAATACATTCCTCAAACTGTAACATTATCCTTTTACATTTTCTCATCTTATTTTCATGTGGAGTATATATTGCCTCCATTATATTTTGATTTAATATATTTATTTACAGTAACATAACCTTAATGCTGACATTCATTCTTTTCTTTTTTTTCCTGACATTATCCAGCCTACAAATGCATTCATGTCAGTTGTATGTCTGCAAGTTGGTCTGAATGAGCCTCATTTTGCAGCAAAGACCAGGTGGAGATGGACCCGGCTGACATGGAGGACGTTGAGGAAGTGGAGGAGGAGGAGACTGGAGAAGATGTCAACAGCAAAGGTACAAAAACCGCAAAACTATGAGCCGACCAACCATTTTCAATTTCTAATGTTCCAAGTTTCAGAGGGTGTGACATTTAGGCTTGTGTGTTGGTTTTTGATGAAGTTGAGACACTTCAGGTAAATGGGGGACAAAACGATCAAATTGGAACTTTTGCTGTAGATTAGTTATATAAATGTGACAGTGTGCGTATTGCATTTTAAAAATTTCCAATATTTTTGGGGACAAAATCTGAACATTGGATTAAGCCATTATTTTGTAGATCTGTTGGGTACAAAGATGTTTTCAAAGGGGATTTTGGAATTTTCTGCGTGTTTGTTGGTGCTGAAAACGTCAATTTATCATTTTCAATACATTTAAGAATAATGAACAAACTGCATTTTTCTTGAGTTAATACAACCTTTATACTTTTTTGCTTTGTTTTCTTCTAGTTTTTCTTTTTAGAAGTATAATCACCAAAAAAGGTTAATTTGTAAAACAAAGATGCACTTTAAACCGATGAGAAGGGCAGAGTGACTGACATCAGCTCAAGCTTCAGTAAAAGCTTGTTTCTCATAATTTTTGATTGTAATTTAGTCATGGGGTGCATCTGGAGTCTTACTTTGATATGGACTTGTACATGTATCTTTTTGTGGAATTTGTTTTTTGACTCTTGCCCTGATTGATTTTCTCAACAAAATCAGGTGAAAAATATGGATTGCTTATTGGATTCTGATGTCATCACTAGTAAATTGAATTATACAACTACAATTTGGATCTTAATAATATTAATACATTTTATTTGTATACAAACAAAATGTATACAAACACATTTAAGCGGCAAATTAGACATTGAACGCTACTTTAAACAGGTGAGTTTTGAGTTCTTTTTTGAAGGTGAGAATGTCTGAACAGGCACAGGAGCTGTGGTGGCAGTGAGTTCCAGAGGGTGGGGGGTGGCGGTCTCCCCAGTTTTGGAGCTTGGTCCTACAGGGGAGGAACAGGAAGTGGAGCGAAGGGAACAAGATGGAGTGTGATGGTGGAGCAGGTCAGTGAGGTTGGGAGGGGCCAGGTTATGGAGAACTTTGAATGTGACGAATCTTGAAGTGAATGCGTTGGGAGACGGGGAGCCAGTGGAGATTTTGCAGGACAATTGTGATGTGTTCACGGGAGCGGGTGTGTGTGAGGAGGCGGGCAGCGGAGTTTTGATTGAACTGGAGTTTGTTGAGTTTTGGAAAGTATACCGTAAAGAAGGCTGTTGCTGTAGTCGAGTCTGGATCTAATAAATGCATGTATGAGTGTTTCAGCAGCAGGGAAAGTGAGTGAAGGGTGGAGTCGTGCAATATTTTGATGGAAAAATGCAGTCCGGGTTGTTTGTTTGATGTGAGATTCAAAGGATAGTTATTTTGAGGAATTGAGCTTTCAAGTTTGGAAACGTCTGCACATGCGGAATGCACAGAATTTTTCTCAACCTATGGTAGCAAATGGAGTTGCTGAAGGGAAATTACCACATTTCTTTTACATATTAGTGTTCGGAATGTGACTTATGACATGTGGATCCCAAACATGTCAACATTATTGAATGGGAACGCATGGGAAACAGACGGAAAGGCCGTAGTGCTGGTAGTGACTTCTTGGATTTCTCCAAAAAGTCATAAAATATGTATCACTATGGGTGAGTTTAAGGTTTATTTTTACTGTGGCATTAAAGCTAAGATGTTAAGGGAGAAAATCCCAACATTGACCAATGTGTAAAAAAATTATGCTTTCATCTGCGATGTCTCGCTGTAACAAAACGATCATTTATTGAATTCATTGCATATTTCTGTGAGTGATGCATGCGTTTCGTCTGCCTACAGACATGTTGACTGTTTCTTTTGCGAGTTTGCTCCCAGCTCATTGTGTTGGTTCTGCAGATAGATACAGCTAGTCTATATTTGTCACTGATAGCAGGTGAACATGGACCTGTAGATTCACTCTGTCACAGCATCGAACAGATCAATGTGTGGATGCAAATTAACTTTCTCCGGCTTAACTTGGACAAAGCTGAAATCATTATCTTTGGTCCACAGAAACAAAGGGAAAAAGTGTTATCGGTCACCTCGAGTCTCTCGCTCTAAAACCAAAAAGTCAGGTTCGAAATCTAGGAGTAATCATGGACTCAGACCTGAATTTAAACGGACACATTAAAGCAATAACATATGCTCTCTTCACTTCTAATGTAATTAATTATTGATTTTTTCTTTTTTTATCTACCTTATTTTAATTTTAGTTTCTCTGAAGCACTTTGAATTGCCTTGTGTATGAATTGTGCTCTTTAAATAAACTTGCCCTGCCTATTTTTAGCAGGTTTTGATTAGCCTTTAAAACACGCGGCAGGTCTCATCTATGTGTGACCACGCTGAGAAGAGCAGCCCAGGTCGGATTATAAATGTATGAGGAAACTGCGCTTCTTGCTTACATCGCTTTCAAAAGATGTGAAAGGCTGACTCCCCACACTGGAGCTGAACCTGCCAACAGGGCTGCTCCGATTGACATCACAGGCCAATGATGGTTTTCTGATGGGTCTACACTGTGTCTTTTTTGACCAGGACTGTTCTCGGAGGAAAAACAGTGGGCATCTCAATAGCGCACCTGTCCTTAATATAACCTTCATGAAAGTTAAAAACTATCCTACCCCCAAAAGTATTAGGGATAGGACAATTTTATCACTAAAACAAATAAGCCTCAGCACAGGGCTATGTAAACTGCACAGTCTTGCGCTGTATTCAGACCGGACGCTGCCAGATTGGCTGGAGCGTGCAATGCAAAGTCTGAGGGGTGTTCAACGCTGCGCTTCCGGTCACCCTTCCTGCGTCCAGGAGGCGGGCCATAAACCAATCAGGAGTGTTTTTGAAAAAGGACGATTAGTATGTTAATGACCTAATTTTATAGTGTTGTTCTGTGTCTAGTTATTTTAGTAATACTCTGAGAGTTTGTGTAGACTCTCAGTCGTCCAGGTAGTGGTCATAGTAGAAAAAGCTTGAATCTTCTTATAAACCCCTTATAAGGGGATTTCTCTTCTGGCAAATCATCCTTCTTTTTCAAGAGCAAGGAAGAAGCTTCTGCGACAAGAAGCGA
>JAADKR020064165.1:0-11120 GCA_011763505.2 Lythrypnus dalli | reverse complement strand
AACAAGAGGGTCTCCCTTCAAAATACAGAAACAATTGATCCATTAGCTTTAAGACACTTTACATTCCGTTTTTTTTAGAGATTTGCAAAAGGATAACATTACAATTTGAAATGAATATATAAAATATAAAATAAAAAAATATATTTGTAGCGCATGTGTGTGCGCGCTGACAGTGCGCCAGATCAGCGGACTTTAAAATTACGAAAAATTAAAACCAAAACACCTGCAAATGCAGCGCGCATCCCACGCAATAGCGCTGGTGCCATCGACAACTGTCCCGAAGGTTTTTAGGAACGCATAAACATGTTATTTGCGATCAAAAAGCAGCTTCCGGGTGCGCCCCAACAGCGACAAAATGTACGAAAAAATGTTACCAAAACATCTGTAAATGCAGCGCGCATCCCACGCATTAGCGCTGTTGTCATTGACGGCTGTTTTTTGGGAAGTTATGACCGTATAAACATGTTATTTGCGATAAAAAGCCATTTCCGGGTTTACGGGATGCGAGGGCATCACCACCATGTTTTTTTTTTCTCGGAGAAAACGCTAAGCTCCTCCTACCCCTTTGCTGCAAAGTGTGGGTCCGTGTTCACTTATCCATAAGGGGTAGAAATGATAAGGGGAAGGCGAAGGGGAAGGATTTTTTTTGGCGAAGGGCTAAGGGGAAGGGCTAAGGGGGAGTATTGAGACGCAGCCTTAATCTGTAACATATTTTTTGAAAAGAAGACCTTTTACTTTTTCACTCGCAGCAGCCACTTTGAAGAAAATCTTAGATACTCAGGTCCAAAGTATCGGTATCAGTATCGGAAGTAATAAAGCTGAATCTGTGCACCCTAAAATATTGTTAAGTTCAAGACCGTAAAGTTTAGAGCCTTCAAGAACTAATAAAAGGCAGATATTATCGCACAATGTGAGAAAAATACCTTTTGAGAAAATGGCCTTTGAAATGACCCATTTTTCCATTTAAATCTGTGGAGACACATTGAATCAATCAATCAATTTCCATCAAGTTTATTTTGTAAAGCTCAATATCACAACAAGTGTTGCCTCAGAGGCTGAAACAGTAAAAAATAAAACGCATACATTAAAAAATGCAGGTGAAATAGAGGGAAATGTAAAATGTTTCCAGTAAATATATTGTCTAGTGTACAAGCCAGGGCTTCTCTGTCCTTAGACCCTCCATAAAGGCAAGGAAAACAAAAAACTCAGAGGGTGAAAAAAATAAACCTTGGGGAGAACCGAGAGATCACTCCCATTTATGAACAGACAGAATAAACCTCATGGCTGATACAGTCCATTTGAAGAACTGGCTGAAGACTGGAGCTGATGTCCGGTTGTCACTTGACATCAGTCACTGGAACACCTGCAGCCATCAGAAAGTCACCTGAAACAGATTCCAATCCCCCTCCCTCCTCACCAGGAGCCACTGCATTTTGAGAGAAAAAATCTCCGTTAGGCAGATATGGTCCTGTAGAATCTTGAAGATAGATTGGAGCCATGCCCCTATAAGTAAGGAGAAGGACTGTAAATCTAATTCTAAACTGAATTGTTGTGTTTATAGTAGGTGAAAATGAAGTTAAGAGACCAAACTGGCCCAAAGCCTGAAAAAGGTTTTTCCTGGAGTGTCTCTTCTTAATTGTACCTGCTAACATTATTATTATGTGTGTATTGCATTTCCTCTGTATCACTACTCAGCTATGAAGTTTTACTTAATGGAAACACTACAAGTGCAGAATAGAGTGAGTCAAGTACTGTGATCTGAACTGTGTAAGATTGTAAACAACTATTTGTGTCAAGGAAAGCCCTGTGTAACTGATGCATTATAAGATGGGCGCTGTTGTGTGCAGGTGCAGCTGGGCGGCGGTCGGCAGCAGCTCCGCCCTGTCGTCATGGCAATGACTGAGAAGGACATGTTACTGTTTCAGTCTGTGCCCTGGACCAGAGAGTCCTGGGCTCTGCCTCTGCTGACACACCCTCTGCTGGCCACCAGGTAACACTGCATGCTTGATCTGAATTGTTGCTGCCACCTAGTGTTTTTTTTCTCCCTTTTTATTACTACTAATAAACTTGTCCAAATTGTGCTAATGTTCTAACCCAGGCCTTTTCTCTATATATTCTTTGTTATTTGAACATTAAACCAGTTGTAAAAAGTACTTCAGAGTGATTTTGGCCATGAATTACTATGATGTTCACTTTGCAGGCTGGTGCACTCGGGCAGTGCACGTGGCTCCCCGTCCCAGGGCTCAGAGCTGCTGTTTGCCACGCGCACAGGCACAGCACGGGGTGTGGAGGCGCACGTCTTCAGGGTGGAGACTCACTGGGATCTGTCGTCCTGGACGCGAGCTCTAGTGCAGGGGGTGCACTCTGCATCTGAGCTCATCAAAGAGGTGTCCATAGGTCAGTTAGCTTTGTGCATGAACTCTGTTAAAGTAACTGCAGTGACTGAGTGAGCGCTGAGTTATAGAATTTTTCATTGCATGTAAAATGCAGATTACATCGAACGCAGGGGTTAGCAGCCACTATCTTGATCACTTGTAAGGGGGCGACAGTGGCGTAGTTAGTAGGGTGGGTTGTCTAGTGACTAAAGAGTTGGTGGACACACTTCACCCTACTTGCCTCCATTGTCTGTGCACACTGGTGTATGAATGAGAGCGTGAATGGGTGACTGGTTCCATGTAAAGCGCTTTGAGTGCCTTAAGATATATAAAATGTGAACATTTACCATGTACATGTGGGTCTTTAAAGCCTCTGGACCAGCTCTTTTGTGCTGTCATGGAAATTCAAGAAAAACCATAAGGGCTATTGTAGTAATGAGCTGCTAATTTATTGCAATGAATTTGAACAAGAATACAAGCAGTAAAAAATTCACTTTAACATTGTACCTTACTTAGGAAGGAATATATATTATACGTTTTTACATATAAAAATGGTATTGGTGCTCGATACAACGTTCAATTGGTCTGAAACAGGCTGAAGTGCCTCCTTTGATGTTGAAGATTCCAGATCCCTGATCTAGAAAATAGTAACCAGTAACAAGACAGTAGTTAAAGAGACATATATAAAGATGGGAGAGTTTGTCTTGAAACAAAAATCTTACATGCGATTTAAAAAAAATAAGCAAATAGTATTAAAACTATAGAGAAGATAATTGTTTTAATGCAGATTCATATTTGAGGCACTATTTTACAATTCATCAAGGTAACATAAGCCTTTAGGTTCAAGACAAACTTTTCTTCCTTCAGAAATTGCAGTAAATGATCAACTCTCACGGGCTCACTGTCCACCACAAACTAATATTATTCTAGTGGGCCTCGGATCATCTTAAGAACGGGAAGTACTGGCGCTCACAACTTCAGCAGAAGTCAGCGGAACTAGCGCAGCTGTATCATGAAACAAAACAATTTAAATAAGCATCTCGAGCTCGGCAGATGACAGGTGGACTCAGAAAAAAGAGCGGTGGTCCAGCGTTACCAACCAATTGTGTGGGCAAATCATTCTTTGACCTTGCTTCTTGACATTCTAAAATGTTGAAAATGCCTTGTTTATGTCACTGCTTGTTCAGGCTGCACGTTGAACAGGCAGGAGGTGCGTCTCACTCTGCACTACGAGAATGGATTTACAGTGACACGAGACCCAGCCGAGGCCGTGGGGGGCGCTGTGCTCTTCAGATATCCCTATGAAAAACTCAAGATATCCGCTGACGATGGAGTGCGGAACCTGTACCTGGATTTCGGGGGTCCAGAAGGAGAACTGGTGAGGAGGAGTAAGGGCAGAGATGTTCTTCAAAAGATCTGAATTAAGTTGCAAAGAGGCAGAAACTTCAACTTAGCTCAGAAATTGGATTCATTTTCAATAATTAAAATATGTTAAATGGAATTAAAGGCTCTTTAGCCCGATACTTTGTTGTTTTAAGGATTGCGCTTAAACAGTTTAAACATATTATAAAAGACAAATGTCTTTAATAATGTACTGAAAGACAAAATAAATGTAATCATAAAAGGAAGAAACAAATCTGATGAAGAGCTTTAAAAGTAATGACATATTTCATTGTGAATTAACAATTGATGAACAATTTATACCATAAGTCATTAATTACTTATTTGAACCATCGAACATGTATGTGACCGCCTTCACATATACAAGAAGTAAAATGGTGAGAAATGGCCATTGTTTTGCAATCAGTCCAAATCAGGCGTGGGTGATTTCTGTGTTCCATGTGAATGCACACACATATGCAAATAAATTACCTGTGGAAGCAGATCAAGTGGTTGAGCAACGTGAAGCACTGCACAGGACCCGGAGGGAGTGTGTGGATGGGCACTTCTGTCCAGGAAGTTTGAAAGCCGGGTGAGGTTTTCGTAAAGTGTGGGAGACGGGTAGTAAAGTTTTCTACTGTCACCAAAGTGCAATAAAACAATTCAAGAAACACCTTCGTTCACAATTTGTTCTCATGAACAATGCGTGGGAAAAAGCTGAGAGACTCTCCGAATCACGCAGCAGCAGTAGCTCCTCCAAAAGCGACACATGCAAGTTAAGTGACTTGTTGCGAGTGATGGCAACGTGTTCAAGCGAGTCACTGATTGACGCTCGAGTTGTGTGTGTTAAAGGTTTCTTGCAGGATTTTCTGCATGATATGTGGAAGCATTATGGTTTTCAATAATTATTTCTAATATAGCAAAAACATTATTATTATTTTTAAAAACTATTTCAGCACAGGTTGTTCCATTCATTTTTTTTAAACACAAACATGAAGCAGTTTTTTTTTTTCATTAAATTGTGTGAAAACTAGACACAAAAAAAATCAAAGACAAAAACAAGAATACAATGGATCTAAACTACGAAACCATGACTAAAATAGAACTTTTGCACGTTTTTTGTTTTAGTTTAACCAAATATGTGTAAATCAGTGGCAGAAATCTTCTGTGACTGAGACATGTTGTGGATCCATGCAATATGAATATTGCATCACCTGCTAATGCAATAATGGACATTTGGTGAAAACATAGTGCAGCCCGAGATTTACCTTTATCTTTGTTCTAAAAAATCCCTCTGCACCTGTAAAAGAAGTTCAAGAAGTATTTGAAGTTTAGCTGCTCGATAAGCTTTTAATGGCAATGATTTATCTGTTATCACTGTCTTCCATAAGTTGATTTTTTTCTTGTCTGTGACACTATGAACTGGTTTTGCTCTGCTCCAGGTGTTGGACCTCCACTCTGGCCCCAAGCCCGTGGTGTTTGTGCTGCACTCGTTCCTGTCGGCCAAACTCAGCCGCATGGGCTTGCTCACCTGACGCGGCAGGCTCCTCCAGTTTCTGCCAGAGTTTTCCTCACATCCTTCTGCTGCTCCAAGTATAGCTGGAGTTAGAGCTGCTACACCTACATAAACTACATGTTGGGCAGTCGACTGTTTAAAAAAATGTGCCTGCAACTTCCTCTGGGGTTTTTGTACCTGAAAAGATGAAGAAAAGGAGTAGGGGAAATCAACCAGATACATTGCCTTTGACACATTCCATGTAATAGACCACAGCGGGATGTTAAACGCCTCCGAAGCTGGCTTTGCACTGCTTGATCATTGTTGGATATTGTGGGAAAAGGCCACTGCAGACTTTTACAGGCATCTCACATCTTCACAGTCTATATGTTTACATGGACAGGGTACTCTGAATATGTTTGTTGATCGATTTTAAGTCTGATTTCTTAGCCTGGACTATAGACCTTGAAATAGAAATGGACGGCACATTAGCCTATCTGCACGAGAGCCCAGTCAGAGGCAGAGCCATCGGTCATCGGCTCCTTCTGCTCCTGGCTCCATTGACTTTTTTTTAAAACTTTTTTGCCTCTCTTAAAACCATAGTAGAAAAAGCTTGAATCTTCAACTGGACAAAACCATTATTGGATTAAGACTAACACGTGCTCCGTTATCCTGTTTTTTGTTGTTCTTTTTCTTCTTGTGTTGCCATAAATCAACATATTATAAAAAATAA
The DNA here is from genome assembly GCA_011763505.2 of Lythrypnus dalli. Classification (NCBI taxonomy): domain Eukaryota; kingdom Metazoa; phylum Chordata; class Actinopteri; order Gobiiformes; family Gobiidae; genus Lythrypnus; species Lythrypnus dalli. The sequence goes on along the minus strand of JAADKR020064165.1, from coordinate 5,137 downwards.
CAAACCAAGCAGGTGCCTTTTACCATGGCAGCTGTTCGATAACCAGGTTTGATTGACAGCCAGCGCGTCTACAGTGAAGGGCGGGCACCTTCAACAAAACTTGCTCCTAATTGGCTCTTGAAATGCCGCTTGGAAATTTCAAATACGTAAAACTGGCTCCTCCTAGCCGCAGTCCGACCGGTGATACTGCTAGTCTGAAGGGGCTTTGTTTGGCCTGCGCTGAACTCTGGGCGGTGCTGCTGCTCACGCTGTCTTTTCCTATTTCACAGTCTATGGTCTGCACTTTGATGGGAGCATGAGCTGAGATGCAGTCAGAGGCATCTAGGATTTTAGATTTGTAGTAAAACATTGTTACATTTAATGCAAATAAGGGTGAATCACTTACAGGTGGGTTGTGGATGCAGGTGATATCCCAGCCTGGCAACAGAGGTCAAATGGGTGTCAATTATTGTCTGTTTTGACACTCAGTCTGGAATGTAGAGATGACAACAATGAATCACAAGCTAGTCAGCATTGTAGGTACCATTATTTGTGTCTTTACTGGTCTAAATTCTTCAAGAACAACTCAATATTTATAGAACAACTGCAATATTTATTGTTATTTTTATAATCCAGTGCAGTGAATTAGAGAAATTGTAATAATGGCTCTTGCCAATCAGTGTGCAGTTCTGAAGTCCAGTTATATTGACATTAGATCAGAAATTGTATTTTTTCTTTGTACATAAAAAAAGATAATTGGTCTGATGCAACCGTACTGAGAGGAGCTGAGACTCGAACAATGGTCAACTATGGCATCAACAGTGGATCAACCAAAGCTTTGATTAATACTGGCCCCTACAGAGGCGTTACAATTAATAATAGAGCAAGCCTTTAAAACATTTTCATGATCACCTGAGAAGAAATATCACTTTTGTAGGTTATGAGAATATTTGTAAATGTTACAAGGTCACATAAATCCATTAAGGGGGGACACTGCAGGCAAAACTCAAGTTTACACATAATCTTCACAATGACATGTTTATTAATAACATGGAATAAATTTGTCTGCATTGATTTAAATGGGAAAGATTTTCTCAAAATGCATTTTTCTTTCAATATTTCCACTTTAGTAGCTCTTATAGACGCCAAACTTTCCATTCTTGTACTTAACAAATATTTTGAAGATTTTTTTCCACTAATAAATAGCTTATTTAAAAACTAAACAAGATATCCAAAAGCCCCTCGGAAAAAAAAAAAATCTTTGTAAAAAAAAAATTCTGCTATTTTGGCCATTTTTAGGTTTAAAAAGCCTTATTTTTTATTTTAAAAAATATAAAATGACAGAAAATAGGCGATATATTTTTTCTCATATTTATGTCGGTAATCTACAGCAAAACTTTCAAATTGATATTCACATTTAAAAAAGCGTCCCTATTCACCTGCAGTGTCTTACCTAAATTGTTAATTTACACAAATTAAAGTACATGGAAGCAATATCAATATCATAAAAGTATAACTATTTAAAGACAAATCTATGCATGAAAATTTACCAGAATGGTAAAATGTAGTGTAATGTTTTAAAGCTTTTAAAAACACTAGATTAACCCAGGTGCCCCCACCCCCCCAGAATACTCTTGTTAAAAAAAAAAAATCTGGACACGCCCGTCTGTTGGACCTCCCCCCACCTACAGCCACCCAGAGAGACCCCGCACCGTCACTCCCGTCAGAGCCTTGCACTGTAGGACGCTTCGTGTCTGCAATTGAACGCTTGTAGGGATTAAGCATAGTGTTATTCAGGATTCCATATAGTGCCTTGACATGTTTAGTCAGACAATCTTTCAAAGTTTCCAATTCTCAAATGTAAAAATTCAGCTTTAAGTACATACAACCAATATTAATCATTTTGTTTAGATGTTTTAATCTGGTTTTAATACATATAAACAGTATCCAGCATGTGCCAGCATCATTATTATGCTTTGATAACATTAATATGATACCGCTGTCTCCATGGCAGCATTCTGTGACTGATTTAATTCGCTGCTTGCGTAATCTTATCAATTTTTTCCAGACTGATGAATTATTCCTGATTACAATCACATTCGTCAGTGACTCTAAAGCAAGTTATGTGTTCTACCAACTTTTTTCACCCCACATGTGCTTTCCCCACATGTGCTCTCACAGTATACAAACCTGGGCCCATTTGCCACTGACTTGTTTAGTTACTTCAGGTTTTTGATTTTATTCAATGTATTATTTTATTGTTGTGATGTAATGGCAGTAATCATAGCTTGTTGTAAGCTCTCATTAGCGCTCTTGGGATCCACTTTTTCCATTATGTATAGCATATTTTCGAAACATAAACAGGTGAACTGTATGCTTCTGCATGGTCCCCTGCACTTTTCACATGCCTCAAACTGTCCATGATGCTCTAACCTGGGAATATGCACTGTATCCACAGTAAAATGTCTTTTCAATAAAGTAGCCTCTATGCAAAGCAGCAACCAAAAACAAATCCTAGTGGCAGCTCACGCGTGACACAATCACTCAACTACATAGCCTATTTTTTCTGCTGTAGTATTATGCATTTTTTAGACCTTTCTACTTTGAGGAGTATGCAATGTTTATAACCTTGTCTAAATATCAATAAAGCCACTAAATGTACATGTCCCAAGCTTGCTTTGTTCTTTATATTTGACCTAACTGTCTGCTTGCAAAAAAGATAGGCTTTGTCGTAGCTAAATAAAAATGAACAGGTAGCACTTTATCATAGATAATATGAAGCATATACAAACACAAAGTAGCGTCATGAACTAATTCTGAATAAGTGTTTCAATGCAAGAATACCAATGATATATTAGCATCAGCTGTATGTTGTTTGTACAGTGGGGTGTGAAAGTTTGTTAATTTTCATTATTTTCCTTTAAAAATCATTGGTTATTAGGATAAAAAGAATCTGTTAAATATATCATATAAGAGACCAACACAGTGATTTTTGAGAAATGAAACAAAGTTTATAGGATTTACAGAAATTGTGCAGTAATTGTTTAAACAAAATTTGGCATGTGCATAAATTAAATTTAAAAATGAACTCAATATTTAGTAGAGCCTCCCTTTGCAGAAATAATAGCTTCTAAATGCTTCCTACAGCTTTTAATCAGAGTCTGGGTTCTGGTTGAAGGTATTTTGGACCACAAAACATCTCTAGTTCATTCAGGTTTGATGGTTTCTGAGCATGGATAGCTCTCTTTCAGTCACCACAGATTTTCAGCATCTCCTTGTGTAAAGTGCGCCTTTTAGTTGAACGATGCAAAATGACTCCATCAGCAGCAAAATCATGCTGTAGGTCTTTGGGGCTGGTCTGTGGGTTGACTTTGACTGTTCTCACCATTCTTCGCTTCTGTTTATCCCAGATTTTCCTTGGTCTGCCACTTTGAGCCTTAACTTGAACTGTGCCTGTGGTCTTCTATTTCCTCAGTATGTTCCTAACTGTCGAAACCGAAAACTGAAATCTCTGAGACAGCTTTCGGTATCCTTCTTCTAATCCATGATTAGAACAATATTTGATGGAGAACAATCCATGATGGGGAACAATCTTTGTTTTCAGGTCATTTGACAATTCTTTTGAGTATCAAAACAAACAGTTCTTTTGAGTCTCAAAAGAACTGTCGCTACTCTTAAGAGAAGATGCAAAGAGGAGAAAAAAGCCTGCAATTGGCCTTAAATACCCTTTCTCATGATTGGATTCACCTGTGTATAGAGGTCAAGGGTCACTGAGCTTACCAAACCAATTTTGAGTTCCAATAATTAGTTCTAAAGGTTGTGAAAACAGTAACATGACAACAGTGCCCAAATGTATGCACCTGCCAAATTTTAAACATTTTTTGCACACTTTCTGTAAATCCTATAAACTTCGTTTCACTTCTCATATATCACTGTTTGTCTCCTATGTGATATATTTAATCGATTTTTTTTTTTATCCTAAGAACCAATAAACGAAAATCATAAAAATTGACATTCGCACCCCACTGTAAATCTTTACAGACATTTGTACAGCATTGGCTCATTATTAGTTCACAATGATGGTTTGTAAGTACTTAAAGTGGTATGAACATTTTGATTATTTTCATGATTTTCCTTCATAAATCATTGGTTGTTTGGATCAGCAATTTCAGTTAAAATATACCACAGCAGACAAACATGATGATGTTTGAGTAGTGAAATAAAGTTTATAGGATTTCCAGATAGGAAGCAATAATTATTAAGGCAATTAGGTGCATAAATTTGGGAACTCCAACAGAAAAATTACATCAATATTTAGTAGATCCTTCTTTTACAGAAATAACAGTCTAGAAACGTTTCCTAAAGCTTCCAATGAGTGTCTGGTTGTACATATTTTGATTTCTTCTTTACAAAACATTGTTCACAAGAATCTGCTGACATTGACTGGAATTCATGTGACCCTCAACTTTAACAATATTCCTAGCACCTGCACTGGCCCTGAGCCCGACAAAACAACCACATTTTACTGTGGATGTTTTTTCTTGGAATATTGTGTTCGTTTTCCACCATGCATACCGCTCCTTGTTATGTCCAAATTACTATATTTTCCAAACTGAAGCTAGCTTGTCCAAATGTGTCTTGACAAACCTCAAGTGACTCTTTTTTGTGTGCGTGTGTTTGTGTGTGTGTGTGTGTGTGTGTGTGTGCGTGCGTGCGTGCGTGCGTGTGTGTGTGTGTGTGTGTGCGCGTGTGCGCGTGTGTGCGTGTGTGCGTGTGTGTGCAGAAATGCCTTCTTCTGCATTACTCTCCCATGCAGCATCTCCTTGTGCAAAGTGTGTTGAATAGTTGAACACAGCACAGCGATACCATCTGCAGCAAAATGATGACAAATGTATTCAATTAAATGTAATGTATTATATTAAACAAAGCAAGTTAATTTCTCCATTGTGAGAGCTCTACAGTTTATTATCTCATGTATTTTCTTAATGTACAAGAAGTAATTGGAATTTGCAAATAATTCAAGACCTGACAACATAGTTATATGGAGTAAATGTAGATAATTGAGAGTAAATTTAAAAAAAAAAAAAAAAACACATGTAGAAAAATATTCCTACAAGTATATAAGTAAACATTTTCTTGTTTTTTACCTTTACACAAA
>JAADKR020063880.1:0-11129 GCA_011763505.2 Lythrypnus dalli | reverse complement strand
TGGAATAAAAAATAAAGTGAAGAAGTCAGTGACACTAAAGGGGACACTATAGGGAGTTTTATATTGTGATATTTGATAAATGCATCTTACCGGTGAAATTAACAATTGAGCTGTGTAGGTTTGCTTTGTATTCCTCCTCTGCAAACAAAGGGGAAAACATACTTTGTGTCAATCATGTTAGCATATAAGCATCACTCATAGAATTTGAAACATTAATCCATTTAAAAGCTTTAAAAACACACCTGTCCTGTACTGAGTTCAGCATCTTCTGCAAACTTTTTACCATCAAGTAAAAACACTCCACTTTCAATTTTCTGTGCCCAGATTTCAAGCTCATCCTAAAGAAAACAAATCAGAAAACCAGAAAAATCAGAAAATATTAACCTTAGTGAAGCAAATGAGTATATAATTTTAATTCAATGCAAACCTTAATGCATTTCTCCATTGTTTCTGCTGTGTTTTTTCCGGTTGGTAGTGGAAGGCACAGGCTCACATTCAGACAACAGGACACAGTGATCCAGGATGAACACACCCCAGACTGATACTTCCAGTCAGCAGGTTTTGCAGTGCTCTGAAACACAGGAAACATTCACAACAAACTTAAGCCAATTGAGGTTTCCCAATTATGAGAATAACCAGGCCTATATGTATCAGTGTATGTAAAGGTTCTTAAAAGCAAAACAATTACAAACCTTTGGGTCTTTGACATCGTACGTTCTGCACACTGTTCTGTGATATTTGGTTAAGAACTCCACAACTGTATGTGTCCCACCGTGTCATTGAGAAAACCTACATTAATGCCACACAAAAGATACTTTCTTGTTTTGGAGTTGATGTGAAGAGTGACACAGTCTGTAACATCATCATCTGCTGGAGTCCACAGTCGCTCAGAGGAGATTAGGTTCTCCACAGAAAACACCAGCTAAAAACACACAAGAAAGAATGTTAAATAAGAAGTCACCATGTGGGTACAGTTGATAGAATAGTTTACCTGCCGCAGAGTGGTTTGTGTGTCTTTGGCATCAGTTCCAGTGATTATAAAAACTCCCAAAACAGACAAACCTCCAGGCAGCATCCGGGACACCTGCAATAGAAACCATCGAGCACCCACATCTTAGTATGTGATGTATTAAAAGATATTGAGCCCCATAGCACAATATGACAACGGTTTTATTTCTTTACCTGCCGGGCATGCTCTGTAACCCAGTCTCTGTCAAAACAGTCTCCAGCTGAATCATCCTTTTGAGGTGTTCGGGAGGCCATAACAACAAAATCCCTTTGAGCTGAACTCTGTAAGAAATACTTAAGATAATTACTTATTTGTCATCCAGATACAGTGCAATAAAACAGTGGGAAAGAGTGTTACCTGTCCAATGAGCAGACCTGTGGTTGTACTTGATTTCAATTCACATAATTGAGACAGATAACTTTCCACAGCATCTTCAACTATGTAGCCACGACCCATGTTTCCTAAAGATAAAATAATAAAATAAAAGTTAAAACAAACACATTCAAATGCACAAGTCTATTATCGCTGCATATAATGTTAAGAGAACAACTGATTCAATACGCCATATAGATCACTGTAATAAAAAGGTTACAAGTGAGTATGCTATCATTCGGCTAGTTTCAAAAGCTCTAACTTACAATAACACATAAGTCAATGAATAAAGTGGTTTATGAACGCGTACCTTAGATGTGAAATTGCTATATATGAAAAAAAGATCGCTATAATCCTGAAAAATGTGCTTTACTGCATTACAGCTGGCAGATTCGTACTCGTTCGTCAGCAAAGTCGGACAACTACTTTTACCAGAATGCTTTGCGCGCTTATGGATTTCCGTCGCATGTGTTTGACGTAGGTCTGTCAAGTTTAAAAAAAAGTAGCATTTTAAGGACAGCCCCTCAAAATGTTGTTCTATATCAGTGGGACAATTTTGTTTGGTTAGTATTATTTAGTTAGTTTAATTATTTATTATTTATTCAGTTTATCTTTTTTTGTTTATTTATTATTTTTATTGATAATATTATGTTTATTTTATTTATTATATTATGTTATATTTAGTTAGCATTATTTATTTAGTTTATTTAGTCAATTCAAGTTTATTTTGAAGGAAGAGGTAACACTTCCGGTGCGTCAATAGTGTGACTTTACACGTTTTCCTTGCAGCGGTGTGTTCAGGTCATACATTTTGGTTTTCCTTGCTTTTTCCTTGTTTTTCCTCGTGTTTTGTGGACTGTGGGGCTTTAGTGGACATGGCGGCCGTCCTGCTCCAGGCTCTGGAGCGGACAGAGCTGAACAAACTCCCCAAAGGCGTCCAAAACAAACTGGAAAGGTTCGTGACTGAGCTGCAACAAGCTAACGAGGCTCTGAAGACCGAGCGGGAGAGACTCAAGGCTGACTGTGGTATGTCCCATTCAGACTGCACTCTTAGACACGGGTCTGCAGACTGTTTTATCTGTATATTCTGCTAATATCAGTGTGATGTGTTAAACTGTAATTTCAAGGTTTGAGTCAAGAGCTTTAGCACTCACATTAGCATCTGAGGCTAACCTTGACTTAAGCATCACAAACAGCAAGTCAAGTTTATTTGTAGAGCACAATTCATACACAAGGCTAGTCAAAGTGCTTCACAGAAACATGAAATTACAGGAAGGCAGATCAATTCAACAAAGAAAAACAAATGCAATGTATTAGATGGTAAAAAGCAACTGATGTTATTGGTTTAATGTGCCTGAGGTCTGAGTCCATGATTTCTAACTCATCATCTTTCTTGTGTTTACAGAACAGCAGTATTTTGACATTGAAAAGAAACTTGCAGAGAGCCAGGAGCAGTTTCTCTCATCTACTAAAGACTTGCAAAATGTGAAAGGGGAAAACCAGAAATTAAGTAAGTTATTTGTTTGGTGTATTGATGCTTTTGTGATCTTTGATTTGGTTGATGACCTGTCTGTTTGTAAAGGTGAGGAGCTGAGCACTTTGAAGGGAATAGAAGGAGAGACCTCAGATGAAAAAACATCTCAACCCCAGCAGGTAGACATAAGATTACTGTATGATTTGTTGAAATGCATCTTGATAAGAAATGAAATTGTTCTTATTTTGGTAAATATTATGTGAATAGACATATGCCAAGTAATTAATGAGGTTTTTTTTTAATACAGCAAACCAAAACAAAATATGAGATCGAGGCAGAAAAAAGGGAATTGGCCCGACTGCTGGAGAAGAGGACGCAGGAGGTGGAGAACTTGACTGGTAATGATTTGAGTAATAAACATTGTAAGATAATGCAGCAGGAAGCCATTACAGTTTTGGATTTAATTGCTGTGATGTCATTGTGCAGAGGATGTGTCTCGACTCAATGAGAAGCTGGTTGAGACCAACAAAGTGAAGATGGAGCTGCAGTTGAAGCTGGATGAGATTCAATCCTCCGAAACCTCCGTGCAGCACAGGGAGAAACGCATGGAGCAGGAGAAGGAGCTGCTCCAGCAGAAGATCACCTGGTTAACATCAGAACTGAAGGCCAAGACTGAGGAGCTTCTGGAGACCAACCGAGAGAAGGGAAAAGAGATCGTGGAGCTGCAGTCCAGTCTGAAGAACTCCAAAGAAGAGGTAAAATAAGCTTCACTCGGCTTTTATTCCTCTTTTTAGTAGCTGCTGACAGTAATATTTTAGAGACTGTTGTTGAATTATTTGTATTAATTGTCTATCTTGGTCATATTTTAGGTGACTAAATTGCAGGGCCAAGTTAAGTCCCTACAGGAAACGAGTGAAAGTCAGACTAAAAGAGCGGAAGAACTGAACAACAAACTGAAAAAGGTATATGTGGCGAAACAAACTAATCAACTTTACGTCTTGTCTTGAGCTCTTTAGCTATTACATTTGTTATATTAAGTCCATAAAGCTCTGTTGTGCTGTAACAAGAAAAGAACACTTTTCTCTGTTTATTTTCAGGCAAAAGAAGAACAATGTGCGATGGAGGAGAAATATCGCAATGAGCTCAATGCACATATAAAATTGTCCTCACTGTACAAAGTAAGTGTCTGTGTACCCTCTTTTACATTAGTTTACATTTTGTGGCATTCGTAACATTTAAAATTGTCTCAAAAATGATGTATTGTGCCTATAGGGGGCAGCATCTGACATGGAAGCAAAGAACGGTGAATTGAACAGAGCTGTTGAAGGCTTCAGTAAAATGGTGAAGGAGAATGGAGAAGGTAATGTACATTTGAGTGAAGTGCTGAATATGGTTGAGCTTTTCCTCATTTTCATATCACCTTTGCAGCCAATAAAATCTTAGAAAAGAAAGTTTCTGAGGCGGAAGAACAAAAGACTCGCGTTGAATCTGAACTCAAAGAGAAGATCAAGAAAATGGAAAAGGAGCTGGAGAATGCGTCAGTGAAGGCTGCTGGGAAAAACTGTTGTAAGTGACTCTATTAAAACTGATATGTTCTTCTTATTATGACTTGATTCCAATCTTGTTTTTTTTTTTCAGGTGCACAGTCATTAACAGAGGCGCAGTTAGATTCTATGTGCCCCTCAGCAGCCGCCATCGCTGCTATTGTCAAACCTGGCATGAAGTTTTTTGATGTAAGAATTTTCATTACATTTTACTTTGCCACAAAATCATAAACCATAATGAAGAATAATGAATAAACACGTTTTTTTCTCTTGCATGTTTAGCTGTATAATGCTTATGCCGAGTGTCAGACTCACCTGCAGCTCGAGAAACAGGAGACCCGTCGAGTGAACAGAGTCCTGGACGAGATCGTGCAGGAGGTGGAGTCCAAGGCGCCGGTTCTAAAACGTCAAAGAGAGGAATACGAGAGCATGCAGCGCTCGATGGCCTCCCTCTGCAACAAACTGGAACAAGCGCGCTCGGTTTGTCTAATACAGTCTGTGTAAAAGCTGCTTGCATTGATATAGATAACTTATGTGATGCTGTGTTTTTAACAGGAGATATACAGTCTCCAGAAAGAGAAAGAAGAGGCCAAACAAAAATGTGAGGCCATTGAACGTGAGAAGAATCGCACAGAAAAGCAGCTCAGTGACACATCTGCTCAGGTAAAGCCACATTTCATACATTTTATAAGTATTAGCCTTAACATTCATTAATAGTGGAGTTACATTTGACACAGATATTACATTTGCAGACAGTTTAACATTTAATTAGATGGTTTTCTGAAGACATAAACGATTTGTTAAACATTACTTCGTTTTACTTTTCCAGGTGTGCTCTCTTCTTGTGGAGATTGAGGAATCGCGTGGGACTCAAGTGACCAGAAATGACGGCAGCTCGACGCTCATCTCCAGCACGACGGCGGAGAGTAGAGTCACTTTCCGCAACATCGAGGAGCTCCAACAGCAAAACCAAAGCATGCTGAGAAGACTGAAAGAACTGGAGGAGGAGAAGGACAAGCAGCAGTACAATGTCACGTCAGAACGGTAAATGTGCACGTGATCAAGTCAGAAGGTAATACTAATACTGATACTTAATACTAATTGTTTTGTGTCTTTAGTGTGTCAGAGCTGGAGGCAAGTCTGGGAAAACTACAAAAAGAAGCTGAGCAGCTGAAGGAGCACAGGAACCAGCAGAAACAGTTGGCCGACTCTAACGCCAGACAAAGAGACATGTACAAAGCTCTACTGACACAGAGCACTGGATACACACTGCCTCTTCAGGGTGAGATTTAAAAAAGAAACAAAATAACAGCAATAGAAAGTCTTAAGCCCTTTCCATACAGACTCCAGAGCAGATGGGGCCCTCAGATGTGCCATGTTTGATTAATTTGCTGAATATCAGGCTGATAGACGTATAACTTTTACATTAAGACTGTGCTTTTTTGTTTTGTAGGACCAGACTCGTCCTCACAGTCGACTCCGGTTCGTCCTTCAGTGCCGGCCACTCGCTCGACGCCTCAGAGAGCAGCAGCTGCAGAATCAGCTCAGACGGCTCAGGCCAAAGCTGCATTAAAACAAGTATAAAATCTGTACATGTCGAGTGTCTACTACAATTATCTGAACTTGTGATAAGTTTTTGTCTTAAACTGTTTTTCCAGCTGAATGATTCCTTCGTGTTGTATAAGAAAGAGAAGGCGGAGAATGATCGAATGTTGAATGAAACAAATGAAAGGCTCCAGAAGCAGTTATCAGAGCACTCCTCCCGAAGTGCCAAACTCTCCTCTCAACTCGACTTTAGCAACAAAAGGTAATGCTTCTTTTTTCTATTAGGGATATGGAAAATTTACAAACCAGAAAAAACACTCAGAAAAGGGGTCAAAGGGCAGTCTCTGTAGCTCATTCTCATTTTGACCTGGTATAGACGTATACAATGCTTTGCCTGCTCTGTTTTTCTTAATACATTTGATAAATTTGAATTTCCCAGATACGAGATGCTTCAGGAGAATGTAGCTGCGTATCGTAGAGAGATCACTGCCCTTCAGGACCGCAGCCAGAAAATGACAACTACTGCCCAGCGTCAGGAACATGCCATCCACACAATGAGCCAAGATCTGCGGCAGTCAAACGAGAAACTGGCCCTGGAGGAGGTGTGTTCTTTAAAACGATGCACAAATAATGAAATCCCTTTTATCTTGTTTAACTGTGTTTATTTTACCTCTTTATTCTTAGGTTCGTGTGGCAAACCTGACCAAAGAGAAGGAGATGCTTCGACAGGCAGAAAGTCGACTGAATAAAGAAAAGGAGGCAGTTTTGGCTGAGCAGCGTAATCAGAACTTGCTACTGACAAACCTCAAAACCATTCAGGTGCAGTAAAATAGTAGTTTTCCTATGTTGGCTTTGGCGAGTATATCCGTACCTCAACATGTTTTATTTTTATCAGCTGACGATGGAGCGCACGGACACGGACATTCGCCAACGCCTCAACAACAAGATCGAGCAGCTCGAGGCAGAACTGGTCTCGATGAAGAGCAAAGTAAACCAGGAAGTGGCGCAGCGACACGCTCTCGGTCGATCCATGGATGTGAGTCTCAAGTTCAAGTGTTCACTTTAAAATCTATTTGAATGTGTTTGTTAATTTTTAAAACTCTTGTGCAGGCCCAGCTGTTGGAAGCAAAGAAACAGCTGGAGACGCAGAACACGCTGCAGCAGAAGACCAGGGAGTTACTGCGCTCGCATGAACAGCAGGTGGCAGCACTCAAAGCACAGCTGGCCTCCGCAACATCTGGGGCTGAGTTACCATCCAGCAGCACACCATCCACACCAACCACACCGACCACACCTGCAGGAAGAGCAGCCGCTCTCCGGGCACAACAAGCTAAAGGTACAGCAAATTATTTCTCTTCAAAGACTAAAGCTCTCTCAATGATATCTATTTAATAAATATATAGTTTTTGACATGGCATTATAAAGCATTAAAATAAACCCCACACTTCTGTTGAGCTAGAATATGTGTTTACTGCTCAATACTTTACTCCAGCCAATATCTTTTTTAATAAGTGAAAGTTCTGTTGAAATGAGTGAAAAGAACAAAGAGCCCACTATACATTTGCTGAAGATGTACCTCCTAATGTATATTTATGTATTTAGGGCGTGCAGGGCTCCCTCCAGCCTCTCAGCAGCCGACTGTGTCCGAACAGCAGCTCAATGAGGTCAAAGGTCAGCTCCGCATCGCTGAGGAGCAGAAGAACGAGGTCGCGGAGCAGCTGAAGAACGCCAACACGACAGTGGAGCAGTACAGAGCTGTGGTCCTCACTCTGGAGGACAGTCTGAAGAAGGAGAAAGAGGTACAACTGCAGTGTCTTTCATTAAGTTAACTTTGCTTTGGATCAAACACAATTAAACACGGTTCCTTTTTGATGTCCAGTCCCGCACTCCTCTGGAGAACCGTCTGAAGGAGGCCCAGGAGGTGCAGAAGCAACTGGAGCAGAGGATCCTGGAGGTGGAGAAGCTGAAGCTGCAGGAGCAGGAGGAGCGCAGGAAAGCTGTGGACGCAGTGGAGAAACGAGTACGTCTGTCCGCTCTGCCATTACCAAAATAGTATCAAAGTCTTTCATCTGCTTAACATAAGTAACTTCATATTGACTTAAAAGCTTCTTCATTTTTGATGCCTAAGAACTACATAGGCAAGTTATTGGAAGCATTATTGTGATAATGACCCAGAGAAATGACTCTGAAATCTGTTAAATAAACTAATGAATTTATCTGTAAAGAATTAGAATGGTAGAAATGTGTTACAAAAGTGAATGAGTTTAGACACAACAGTTTAAACCTTTCGAACAAAGCAAACAAAATGCAAAAAACCCAAAACCGTATAGACTGTTTAGGGCCTTTAGTAATGGAGATTATACTTTTCTCTCTTTGATTGTGACATATGTTTTGTTTTGTTGTGCAGGTGAGTGCTCTGCAGCAGAGCCTGAAGGCCAGTCAGGCCGAGCAGTGTGAGGCTCTAGAGCGCCGCACTCTGGCTGTAACTGAGGAGCAGAAGGCCATTCAAGAGAGCCACCTACAGGTAACCTGCTTTTCTTATGAAGTATTCCTCACCAAAATGTGTGCTCTTTTCATTTCTGTACTTTACTTTTGCAGACCAAACTTGCAGCAGAAGCACAGGTCAAGTACGAGCAGGAGCTGATGCTTCATGCTGCTGATGTCGAGGCCATGCAGGATCTGAAGAAACGTCTTCAGGAAATCAATACAACTAAACAGGACGTGGAGGACCAACTAAACAGAGCCACAGCTGCTCTACAGGAGAAAACCGCAACATGGGACACAGTGGAGAAACAACTCAAGGTACAAGGTCCTCAAACTGGGTCTTGAGGTGTTTAAAAGTTAAAAGAGGTGTTTAAAAGTTCAGCCGTCTGATCACTTTATTTCTTGAATGCTTTAGGAAAATCTGTCCAACGAGAGCCGCCGATGTGAGGAGTTGGGAAAACAAAATTCACTTCTCCACAAACAAATGGACGAGCTGGCAACGAAAAGCAAAGCACAGCATCAAGAGCCACAACAACAAAACCTGGACCTGTCGTTCAGTGAAGAGGGAAAGACCACAGAGCAAATACTGGAGATACTCAGGTAACTGTGATAGAAGAGAAGTATACAATGTGTAGTACTATGAGAAGATTTTAGACTTGACTTTACTTTGTGTTGTAGGTTTGTGAGGCGGGAGAAGGAGATCGCGGTTGCTCGATGCGAGGTGTCTGAGGGCGAGGCTCTTCGACACAAACAGAGGGTGGAGCATCAGGAGCAGGAGCTGAAGGAGCTGCAGGACTCTCTGAACTCTGAACGCGTGAAGATGCAGGTACAGCACATCAACTTTTTCTTTACTGATATTTTAAAGGACACTTATCATGCAAAATGTGCTGTTTTGAACTAAACCCTGTTGTAATATTCCCTCTTCAAAAACAGACCAGGAGTAGTATTTCTCCTCAGGCACCCAAAATAATATAGAATAGATATAAAGCTGCTTATTGTTTTTTTATCTTATTCATTACTATTTTATTTTTTGCTTCCTCAGACAACAGCAAAGACTCTGGCCCAGCAGGAGCAGCAGCTGAAGAGATTGGACACGATCAGTTCTCTGCATGAAGCCAACAGGATGCTCAAACTCGACCGAGACAAGCTGGAGCACGAGCTCAAGATATTCCGGGCAAAAGTAAGGAATTATTATTTATTTCTTTAGTGTTTGCACTGGTATAAAAATGCATGTTTAACTTTAACTGGATCTCGTCTGCCAGGTGTCGAAGCTGCAGTCGGATATCACTCCACTGCATCAGAATCTGTCTGTTCTGTCGGAGAAGAACGGCTCATTACAGGCCGATAAACGGATTCTGGAGGACGACCTGAAACGATGGAAGATCAAAGCACAGGTAACTTATAAATGAATGGAAAGTCCAAAAATAAGTGCAGTAGTTGTAGTTGTAAATCCATCATAATTGTGGCAGGATTAAGGCTTGTTTTGTCTTCTCTCCTCCCACAGCAACAGTCCAGTCAGCAGAAAGATGGCGACGTCGAGGAGAAGCAGAAACTCGTGGCAGAGAGAGACGCTCAGCAGAAACGCATCACACAACTCACTGAAGAATCGGCAAAGTTAAAAACTGAGCTGGCCAAGTAAGTACATCCCTTTTACATACAATTTATATAATATGGTAATATGTAGGGCCAAATCACAAATATTTGATAATCGTCTTTAACTTTTCCATCTTTCCATCTTGTATATTACAGATCCAATGCCAGCACTAACTCAGCCCAGTCTCAGCTACAGACGGTAAAAGACAGTTTGGGAAAGCTCACTTCAGAGCGGGACAACGTGAAGAAGGAGCTGGAGGCCAAAAACAACGACATTCTGGAGAAAAACAAAACCATCACACAAGTGAAAAAGATCGGCCGCCGATACAAGACCCAGTACGAGGAGCTCAAGGCCCAGCACGACAAGGTAAGGCTTGAAATCTTCTCAATATGAATAAATTAAAGCTGCTCAGTATAGGAAATGATAGTTAATGCTCCAGCACTTGTTTTTGACCATAAATGTCCTCGTTTTGTTGCAGTTTGTCCAGGAGACGACGGCTAAACAAGGGAAAGAAGCAGACTCGAGTCAGGAGGCCCAGCAGGAGAAGGAGAAGCTTTCTCAAACACAGGAAGAACTGAACAAGGCCAGAGAGGAGCTGAACACCGTCAAAGAGGAGATGCAGAAGAAAGTGGAAGAGGTTTGAAACACATTTTCTTACTGCTTTGCAAAACTGGGTCAAGTATAGATCAATAAATAGACTTTTGTGGTCCTTCTATTTATCTTCCTTAGGTAGATAAATACATAAATACCTATATATCTATAATCAGCGCTGCCCCAATAGCCCATTCATTCATTTTCTAAAAAAAAGCATTATGTTTTTGTTGCTATAGATTCAGAAATCCAAGCAAGAGTTGGAGGAGGCTCAAAAGGAAAACCAACAAACCAAACAGAAGCTACAAGAGCTTCAAAACCAGCAGAACCAGAACCAGACTCAGCTCACACAGGTCTGTACACACATAATGAACATTATACTGAAGAATTGAACACAATTGGTTATATTAAGTTTTATTTTATTTCATATTTTCAGGTTCAATCCCAGCTCTCTCAGACTCAGACTCAGCTCCAGCAGAATCAGAACCAGCTCAGTCAGAGTCAGAAGGAGCTGCA
>JAADKR020063408.1:0-11143 GCA_011763505.2 Lythrypnus dalli | reverse complement strand
TATGATTCTTGTTTGTGTATCCTAAATAAAATGTCAGATGACTTGTCTTGCCTTTTAAAATGTTCACTGCCCCGATGAAGACGGTTGTTGAAAACATCGACCTTGTCCATATTAATTAAGAACCCGTAGTTGGCTTTTTTGTATAAAGTGTGCTTCGCACTTGTTGTCCTGCCTCCTCCACTTGGCTGGGTGTGGTTATAGCAAGATTTTCCTCTGCTGTTGTGTACTCATTGTACTCTTTGACAACGCCTATATTACCGATACTGCATCTTCAAATCTTTGAGTCTGCTGTAGATAGATAGATAGATACTTTATTCAGTAAAATAAGTAATGAGTAATGTAGCACTCCCATCTACCTGCTTTTAAACATTTTCAAAATTGATATCTCTAAATTAAAAAAAAAATCCCCTATTTACCTGTAGTGTCGCCTTAACTGTCAATAAAATAGCACTAATTGCTGGTATTTAGGATAAGGACCTTCTCCTCATGAGTTACCTTTATGAAACAAAACAGCTGTTCCAGCGTCACATGCTTTGAGGATACTTGTGTAACTATGGGGCTCAGTTGACGTAAATTCTCAACAGTCACGATTGTATTTACACACACAGAAAGATTGTTTTGTTATAATATGTGACGTCATACAGTTTTGCCAAGACATGAATCACAGTAGACTTCACTAGCACATGTAGTTGATGTCTCTAGCACATGCACATGTGTAAAACACCTGTGGGATTATTAGGAAATATATCAATACTTAAACAAGGCTGGGTGGACTGTTACCACTGCCATAGGTAACAGAGGCCAAAACTGGTGGAGAAACAAAAGAAAGAGTTTGAGATGAGGGAAAGTGGTGAAAGTGTCAGTGAAACCTGTTCTTGTGGCTAACTCCCGTGTGGCTGAGGGAGAGACAGGCTTTGGTGTCACCGTGGCTCCTCTCAAGAATATTCCTCAGATCCTCTGCTCCACAAAGAGTTTTCGGGTTTTTGTCGCTCACCTACAGCGCCATAACGAACAAGCCGTGCAAACAAGTTGTGCAAACAAATGTCAGGTAAGACACGTGTGTAAATTAAGGTGTTAATTTACAAAATACATTTACAAAGGAACTGTTCCTAATGGGAGACATTGCAGGCAAAACAGTTTCCATTTTTCATTTTCAGGTTTTGGGAGAGTTTGGTCTGTTAATATATAGACTTTCACCTACTGTAAACAAAATCACCTCAGCGTCACAATAACATGTTTAATTATTGCACTGATTTAATGTTTCTCTATAGATTTAACTGAGAAGTTATAATTTCAATTACTATTTTCTAAATATGCACTTTTCTCACATCATGGCAACAATATCTCCACTTTAGTTGCGTAAAAATATTTTGAAGCTTTTTTTTCCAAGCCTGATTTATTCAGTTTTGAAATTCAAAAAACAAGGTGAAATTTGTTTTTTTGTTTCTTTTCTCCAAACATATTTTTCCACTAATAGATAGCTTATTTTAAAACTAAACAACATAACCAACGGAAAATGGACAGTGCATAACCTGGCAGCATGGAAGCCAAATACGAAGTGAGAGGCGGAGCCAAATCTCCTTCGGCGGAGACTTAATTGCCCCTTTTGCGCTTGGCTCCATGGACTTTCCATTGAAACCTTTTGGCCGCTCTTAAAACTATTATTGGATTGAGGCTTGCCATTCTTGCCATTATTGTCTGAACACATGCTACATTGTCCTGTTTTTTGTTGTTGTGATTATTGCAGTGAATCAAAATATTAACAAAAATTGCAAAACGATGTGGTGCCTTCTTGCATTGGGGTTGTCGGGTGGCTTGGTTTGATTGACAGCCTGCGTGTGGCCAGGGAAGGGCGGGCACCTTCAACCACAAAGCTTCTTAGAAATTCCACTTGGAAATTCCAAATATGGAATCTGGCTCCATCTGGCGGCGGTTCAAACAACTATATTGCTAGCCTGCAAGGACTTCTTTTGGCCTGCGCTGAACCCTATGGGTGATCTATGATTGAGCCAAGTTTATAATTATTTAAACCTGTTTATTTTGTAGATATATTTATTACAAAGACTTTTTAGAGGAGACTTTGAATATCTTGTTTAGTTTTTTTTTTTAAAAAGCTATGTATTTGTGGAAAAATCTGTAAAAAATCTAATTTAGTCTTGTTCTTTGAAATTCAAAACTCAATAAATCAGGTTTTTATCAGAATTAAAAATACCTTCCAAATGTTGTTAGGCCCTAGACTAGAAAGCTTGTAGAAGATGCTTAAGTGGCGGAAATTGGAGCCACAAAGTGAAAGTGAAAGTCCATAGGTTAAAACAACAACCTGGCCAAAAACCTCAAAATAGAACAAAAGTATCTCTGCCTGCAGTGTCTCACCTTAATCAGAAATATATAAAATCTACTTGCATGCACTTTGAAAGAGCTAAAGTCAAGTCCGGTTCCACAATCCTAAAACGACTGGTTTAATGTGCACCTGTTTGGGGCCACTCCGGGGTTGGCTGCTTAGACCGTGTTGTCTCATGGCCCACTCTCGATGCTCAAAGCGGCTAACCTTCTCCAGGACTGACACACCCGGGGCTGGCTTACTGAGCCCTCCTGCACTGCCTTGCACCTGGAAAGAACATTCAGTTGTTGTTTGTTCATATACTTGTACTAAAGATACATAGTAGTAGAGGCAAGAGCTGCTGGACTCCAGCTGCTCACTGCTCCTTACAGAGTTCCCCAGTGACATCAAAGGATGGGTCAAGGAGTAATATTCTCCAATGTGAGATGAATAAAGTCAATAAAATTTAAAAAGGAGTTATGACTCCACTCTAAAGGCTAAATGACAGCACTGCAAAAGTGAGGAAGATATTATTATCTGCCATAATTATGTTTTTACCAGCTGCTGGTTGTCCCTAGTGAGTTTTTAAGCTGCTGTTGTTAGCATGATAGCATTAGCAATGCTAGTCTGCAGGGCAGAGCCACCACAGATTGATGACTGTCTTTTGGCCGATTGGACCCAAGCCAGGCATTGAAACTAATCCAATCAGATACTGTCAAAATACCGGAATGAGCCATGATACCGATACTGAATATCAGATCAGGATGGAAAGATCAGATCCCTAGCAAGGACTACATGACAGGGACAAATCTTATTTCTTTTTGTTTTTGTCATTGACAATGATTATTGATGTATGTATATAGTCAATTAGCCTAAAGATCAATTGTTAGATCAGATGTTAATGCTAAGAATAATACCAGTCCAATGATACGATAATACAGGGGTGTCAAACGTCAGATGAGCGATGATTTAGCAAAGTATAAAAATGAGCTACATTGTATCAATGTAGCTCATTTTTAGACATCTGTTTACTTATTTAAGTGCAGTCGTAAAAGGCACAAGGACCTTCCTGCTCAGATTAGCAATTTTTCAGGAGGTCATAGGGTCAAGAACGGCTCCAGGACATATACAAACATCTGACACAGTAAAACAATTAAGATCGGGAAGTGTGGTAGACCAGCCTACTTTGACACTCTTTATAAGGCGAATGGTTTTTGTATTTGGCACTCACTTTTAGGAGTCCAGCGGCTGACGAGCATGCTGACATTGTGCTTGTCTCCACGCTTCTTCAATAAATTGGAAACTTGATTGAATTGAGACTCACTGGTGGTTCTTCAGTATGGAAACCGGAGAAATCACTAAGAATCTCCTAGATTCCACTGGACTCCTTCCTAGACTCCCTCCTGGACACTCGTAGACTCCTATAGACTCCCTATTTCACTTTCCCATAGACTCTCCTAGACTCCTCTGTTAATCTCACTGGTTAAATAAGGTAAATAAAATCAAACATTTATGCTGCCCTGACATAAAAATAACTAAAATACAAATATATAATCAAGACATTTTGTTATACCGTATTAATCAAATCACCGAACTGACTTGTTTAGTTGAAATTCGTGAAACAGCACAGCAAATAATGCTATGTAATAATAATTTGATGTTTACAATATATCCGGCCTGCGACACATTCACGCTCCTGAATTTTGGCCCACGACCCAAAATGATTTTGACGTCCCTGCGATAAAATATGCCTGCACATACATTACACATCCATTAAACAATAAACGGCCACAGGGACCCTTAGTCTGATATAATAATCCCTTTACCAAAGCTATTGAGGTTTGTGCAATTTTACTGGTAAGATTCAGTGAACAGACGGCATTGAAAGTTGAAATGCAACCCAACAATAATTTGACAATTACTTTTGTAATTTTACTATTTGAAAGTCAGTGTATAAGCTTAAGTTGACATCAGCGAGTTCTGTGTTATAATGGTAAATTCCATTTTTATAGCGCTTTTCCACATACAGTAGGCACTCAACGCACTTTACATCAAGTAACCATCACTCCAGTGTGTGCAGACACTGGAGGCAAGGAGGTTGAAGTGTCTTGCCCAAGGACACAACGACAGCATTCACCTGCAGGAGTGGGGTTCGAACCGCTAACCGTACGATTATAAGACGGCCTGCTCTACCATCTGTGCTACTGTCGCTCCAGAGTGTAGTTCACATGGATCACTGTACATATCAACATATAAACATAGACGCTCAAATTTGAAATAGAAATACATTTTTTCAGGGTGGTTATTATCCATTCAGAGGAAGCCTTTTCACACCTTCTGTGAAATTGTACTATCTGCTCTTGCAGTCTTGATCAAAGGCTGGATCAAAGTGGCATTGTCCTTGGTGTGAAAAGGTTCATTCCATGAGGTCTGGAGGTGGGTAACTTTATAATGTGTAGTATTTTTACTTTATTGATCAATTAACTGGATTTATTAATTAATAAGTTGGTCAATTAGCCTTAAGATCAATTGTTAGATCAGATTTTAATGCTAAGAGTGTGCCAATTCAATGATTCGATAATATAGGCCTGCACATACATTATACATTCATTAAACAATAAAAGGCTAGTCATTCCAAATATGCCTGGAGATTTGAGGATTATAGAGCCATTCACAGGGACTCTTAGTCTGATACAAATAATCATTTTATCAAAGTAATTGATGTTTGAGAGATTTTAATGATAAGACTCAGTAAACAGATGGCATTGATAATTGAAATGCAACCCAACAATAAATGAAAAGAATGATTTTCTGATTTGACTATTTGAAAGTCAGTTTATAAGCTTAAGTTCTGATGCCAACTGACGATTCTCATGGCATCCTGCGAAGTTCTAGCCGAGGATGGGTCCAGATTCTTTTTGAGCTGACCGCCTGGAGACTGGTTGAAGCCCAGGTTCTGTGTCAGCTACTGAAGCCGGTCCGGTGTCTTCACACTGATGCTGGAGCTGGTGTCCTCCTCAGAGGGACACGGGATTGTTTTAGGCCCAAGGTCACACGAGAGTGGCTCAGCCTAGGTCCAAAAGCTGCTGTGGTCCGGATGTTTGTCGAGTTTGTTGGTAAAATGCAGATGTCCTTTTTGAAGAAGTACCAACGTTCCAGTCACATCTAAAGATGGCACAGTTCTTAAGGAGAGTTTCTGGAATAAAACCCGGGAGAAACCCGGGGAGAGTCTTTTCTCAGTTCATGCTGTTCCTTCTTTCTCCCTCACTGAGTTGTTTCCCCTTCTGTTACTCAGGAGACCTCTAAATTCCCAGTTGCCTATTTCCCCAGCATCAATGTGCTGTTGAGGAGGGGAGGGGCTTGCCCTTGGCTTCTGATTTGCTCTGGTGTTGTATTTGACGACACCACGCGATTCTGACGTCAGCAGCCCGACTGCTGTCATGTATAAAAGCGGCTCAGTCTCACACCAGCCCTCAGAGTGAGTTGGAGGAGGAATAGTGAACATTGTGAGCATCTTTATATCAATTTTCAGGTTAGCTATCTATTAGCATAACATAGCAAAGCCCCCTTGAAGCACGATTTTCAAATGTTTGTGAGGGACCTCCGCCGTCTGGTGAGGAGGTGAGTTACTCTTTAAGTACTGTGCTTAAATATATTTACTTAGTTACTGACCACCTCTGCTGAAGACTATAAATGGAGTTCACCCACAGAGGTGCAAGAAAAAAAAACTACTTAGGTTTCTCTTAATACTTTAATATAAATATTTGTACATTGTGTTCATAACAAGTGTCAAGATAAAATGCATGTAGTAATATGACTTAAAGAGTTGTTTTTCGAGACATTTGATAAACCATTATGCAGAAACGTAGAAAGCCTTTGTGATACCTCTGCCAGTGCCATCTCCAGGCGGGTCAGGGGGTGCTCCGGCTGGCTGGGGTGTGGGAAGGACACAGGTGAGGTGGCGTGGTGGGTGTGATCCTGAGCGGTGGGCAGTGCTTGAGTGTCCACAGGTGTTAGGAAGGGTGGACATCCCAGGTAACTGTGTGGGACCGCACTGGCAGGCAAAGAAGTAAAGTTCATGGTGGTAATAAAATATTTCTGTACACAGAATTATTTGAAGTTATAAAACAATAAATAAAAAGCTGAACTGCCCAAAAGCATGTTCTTAAGGGGAGGCACTCCAGGCAAAACTTCCTATTTTCAGGTTTTAATCTCTTCATATATAAACTTTCACCAACTCTAAACAAAAATACCCAATCGACACAATAACATGTTTGATATTGCACTGATTCATTGATTCTCTATAGATTTAAATAGGAAATTGACATTTCAATTACCACTTTTTTCACATCATGCCAACATTATCTCCACTTTAGTAGCTCCTTCAGATTTCATACTTTCCAGTTGGTACATCACAATATTTTTAAGCTTTTTTCCTAGTCTGATTTATTCAGTTTTGAAATTCAAAAACCAAGGTGAAATTTATTTTTTCAAAGTAAAGTTGGAATTTAAAGGGTTATTTTCTCAAAATTGTTTTTTTTTTTTCCACATTGTGGCGACAAAATCTACACTTTAGTAGCTTCGACAGACTTCAAATTTTCCAGTCTTAAAAATATTGGAAAGGGGTTTTTTCTGAGGGATTTTTAGTGGTCTAGAGTCTAACCTGATTTATTGAAATTTGAATTTCAAACACAAGGCACAATTTGAATTTTTATACATTTTTCCACTAATACATAGCTTATTTTAAAGCTAAGCAAGATCCCCTCTGAAAAAGTCTTTGTGACTAACATAAGTATCTAAAAAATAAATGAAACATTTGAACTCAATCTATTGTTCAGATTTTGTCACAGAAAATATTGACAATTTTGGAAATGTTTAGGCTTAATGAAGATAAGATTGTTATTTTAAGTTTGGGAGCAGGACCACACTTCATGCACGCCCCTTCCGGCTCTTGCCCTACAAATAGGGGGACCCCTCCTCTAACCCTGTTGTCGGTTTACGTGCGAGTTTACGTGCGCGCCCCGTTCACGTGCGCGCCCTCGTCCCTCGTCTCCACCCTCCATGCTTTCACCGGCTTCGCACGCAGCGTCTAGTCAGTCTTATACGCAATATGGTAATCTTTCCACTCACCTCGTGTTATCACTGTCGAAAGTCGTTTGTCAGATTACCCTCCTACTTCACGGTACATTCACCCGCAGCGTTCAGCGGGCTCCGCTCCGAGTCTCATCAGTGCACGCGGCTTTCCACTCGATCTTCACATGAGCCCTCACCGCCGTGTCCCGCTCACGCATAACCACTGCTTCTTTGTGTTTCCACCTCGGTGTCAGTGAAGCACACACCTGTGCAAAGCTAATCCGTCTCCATATATTTCTCCAGTCCACACAGCCCGCGTCCCACGGGCAAAACAAGGTCGTGCACACGTAAAACGCTCCTCCTCCACACGCCACGATCACGGGATCAACCTGACTAACAACCGCCGCAGCGGCAGCCCTCGCACCCGCAGCAGCCTCCCCCTTTGCTCGGGCTGCAGCAGCCTCCATCCCTGCACTGGCCGCAGCATGGTTTACAGGCAGTATTCTGCTCTGCTCCAAGTCGATGGCACTAGCTTATGCTATCACCTCTCCGGTTATGCTAGCTCATGCTACCCGGGCTCCATTATACTAGTAAGCATTCATCCATTCATGTAGGAATATATATATACTTTAATGAACCATTTACCTTCAGCTTGAACCCGGGCTACCGTAAAACCCCATGTTTAACCATGGTTCTCACATCAGCATCTTGCACACACAAAGCCAGGTCTTTTTTCTCTCTGCTGGCACAGAGTTGCCAGATCTCATTTCTCTTTCCGCCAGCACCCGGCTGCTGGGTCTTTTCCCCTATGGCACTGGGTTGCCAAATTCTGGGACTAGGATGCCTCCTTTCTCCCATCAACTTCCTTCTTCCCACATTTTCCCACAATTCCTCCTGCTTTTCAGGCACTGGGTTGCCAAATGCACCAGCCTCCTCCCCCGCCCCGGCCGCAGCAGCCTCCGTCCCCACTCAGGCCGCCGCAGCAGCCGCCGCCCCCCCCACATCGACCGCAGCAGCCGCCGTCCCCCCGCCTCAGCCGCAGCACCCACCCGTTCCAGATTTATTTCAAGGCGCCAAGACACTGTCCTCGGTTTGCACTACGCCACAGAGATGCTGTCCCCGGGTTTCTCCCATGGCACAGATGTCGCCCCCGGGTCGTCCAGCTTAATCTTCGTTTATTTGCAGCATCCAAGATGTCAGAGATGCCACGTCAGCCGTTTTTTAGGGTTTTTTAGATTAAGTTAATTTCCAGACTCTGCAGGCAACAACATTTCTATCCAAAATGTGCCCCCTTCATTCATCTACTATCAGGCAGTGCAGGAGAAATGCCTCAAAACTGCTCAGATTGATTCGACACAAGCAGCCAGAGCATGCCAAAAGTTGCATCGTATCAAATTCAAGGATCATATTTGGCTCCATCTAAAACCGTACCGCAAACTTCGCACCAGCAGTGTCTCATCCAGACCAGCCTTCTCTTTCAGAGCAACCTCCTCCGATGCTGTCCAACGTGGTCTTCTCTTCAGGAGTGTTCTTCCCCATTTCCTTCCGCAATGCCTTCCCTAGGCTCAGTCTTTCCAGCCTTGCCTCCTCAATAGTCTGGAAGTTTTTCCCGGTCACCGCTCCAAATCAAAGCTCAGGTCATTATCCCAAGTTTGGGTGTACGTTTCGTTCTAATCTCCCTCACTCACAATCTACATAAATCCATCAAGCATCAGTTGGGCTTTCCAGATCCTGTGGCACCACAGACAGCCGTCCCTTCATCTTCATCCTTGGTTGTTTCTGCCAACTTGGATCGTTCTCTCGCTCGCTCTCTACAGGTCTCGATGTAAGCTTTCCTCCACTCATCAGCTTCTCAGCCGATGACACGTTCTGCCACGTCCTTTTATCTCCACTTAACTAGCATTCAATTCGTTCCCTCATTATTCAGTCACACGACTCGCTCCATTTTTTCAGGCTGCTTTTTGGGGATGAAAGCCCCTAGAGCTCGTCGCCTCCTGCGATTCCCCAAATACGGCCATCAATTCTAGATTCGACTACGATTACCATCATTCTCATTCATTCATTCATTCATTCATTCATTCATTCATACATACATACATAGAGATTCTATATTTATCCCTGCTGTTTAATAAAGTTTAATCTGTCCAAATGTGAGGTTGTGGTTCTAGATCAAGAAAAATAATTTAGTCTTTTTAATATAAAATCATAAAATGAGAAAACTTGCAATACCTTTTCCCCCCTCGTATTTATGTCAGTAATCTAAAGCAAAAGTTTCAAATTGATATCTCAACATTTAAAAACTTTCTATTCACCTATTCAATAATAAAATAATAACTTATTTACCTGCTTGAATAGGTACAGTTTTATGCATTTGAAGAGCTTTGTGCATTGACTTTTCAAACTAATATGCTTCTTCGTATAAACCTGTGGTGATGTCCGCTCTGCTTGTCCCCGAGTCCAGATGGGTACAGTCCAGGGCAGGGGGGCTCCTGGGGGCCCCCAGGGCTCTGGGCCAGCCGGGGTCTGCTGCCGGGACTGCTCTCTGGACTCTTCTCTATCACAGTGTGGAGCTGTCCATCTGCCACTGCATACAAGCCCTTCATTGGACCTGGACGATAAAGAGATAATGTCAGAAACATCTCGTCCAGTGGTGAGAAGGAACAAAGTAAAAAGTACAAGTGAAAAGCACACGTTTTGAGTACATTTACTTTACTGTACTTGAGGGAAGACACTGCATGCAAAACTATTTTTTTCTTCTTCCATTTTCAGGTTTTGGGCCAGTTTGCTCTCTTAACATTTACATTACATTACATTTTCACCTACTCGAAACATAAAGACCTCATCTTCACAATGACATGTTCAATTATTGCAATGATTCAACGTTTCTCCATAGATTTAAAAGAGAAATTGTAATTTCAAGGGCCATTTTCTCAAAATGCATTTTTTTTCACATTGTGGCGACAATATCTCCACTTTAGTTGTTCCGACAGACTCCACGTTTTCTTGTACTTAACAATATTTTAAAGAATATTTTCTATTTTTCAGAGCGATATATTAAAGGTAAATTCCTAGCATGATTTACTGAGTTTTGAATTTCAAAATGTTGTCTTGTTTTTTTTCTTTTAAAGATTTTCCTTCTATTCAACAGCATATTTTAGAACTAAACAAGATATACAAAATTCCCTATGAAAACGTCTTTGTAACTAATATATCTACAAAATAAACCCATAAATTAAAACATGGCTCAATCTATTGTTCAGATATCACGGCTGTAAATATATGCAATTTGGGGCATTTTTAGGCTTAAAATTACTTTTTAAATATATAAAAACATAATTATGTCTCTAACCTACAGTAAAAGTTTTAAATTGATATTGCAACTTTAAAAAAAAAAAATGTAATTCACAATTTCACAATTAAATCTATGGAGACACACTGAATCAGTGCAATAATTAAACATTATTTTTACACGTTTTTGTGGAGATTAGGTATTTCTCTTTAGAGTAGGTGTAGGTCTGTATGTTAAGAGAACAAACTGGCCCAAAACTTGAAAAAGAAAAAAAAATATTTTGCCTGCAGTGTCTTGCCTTGAGTAGAATTTTCATCTGATGCCTTTAATGAGATGTATAATTGTCTCCTGTATCTGAGTATTTGAGGCAAGGCAAGGGCAAGGCAAGTTTATTTGTAGAGCACAATTCATACACAGGGCAATTCAATGTGCTTCACAGAAACATAAAATTACAGAAGGCA
>JAADKR020063214.1:0-11155 GCA_011763505.2 Lythrypnus dalli | reverse complement strand
AGAGGGTCTCGTGAACGCGCATTTCGGAGGCGAAGGGCTAAGGGCTATGTGGAGTGGGTGTATTGAGACGCAGCCTACATCTGTTAAAAACAACAACAACAAAATTTGCCTTGTTTTTTGGGACTCAAAATGTGATAAATCTGGTTAAGAAATAGAATCCCTCTGAACAAACCTTCAAAATATTAAGTACAAGACTGGAAAGCTTTAATCCTGTAAGTGTGACTATAGTTGAGATCTTGTTGCAAGAGTGTAAAGAAAACCTTTTGAGAAAAGTATGTATTAAGGAAATGGCTGCACATTCACACAATCTGCTGCCTTTGTCACTTCTTTGGAAATACACTGAGAAGAAATTACCATACTTGTAATTACATGTTGATGTTGTGCATCTGACGTATGACACGTGGATACAAAAACAATTCAACATTTGTGAATGAGAAAACAAGTAAGACGAGAGTTCAGTGGTCGTTGTGACCTCCTGGATTTATACAGCTCGCTCGCTGACAAAACGTCATAAGATGCACATTGAAAAGGGTGAGTTTGCTCTTTATTTTTTTTACTCTGACACAAAAGCAGATGATGGAGAAAACTAGGTAAAAATCTCAACAATGACCACAGTGTGAAAAATTGATTCATTCACCTGCTGTATCTTTGAATGTACAATGTGTGTCTCTTTCGCCTCCGCAGCATTTTGAGTCAATTCACTTTTTTACTCTGACAAAGTATGAAATAGTGACTTGATAATAGCAAGCTGTTTGTGTTTTTGAAAGTACTATTAAAATGAGTAGTGCGGAATTCACATAGAAATGATAGTGTGCAGGAAAAATAAAGACAGACAAAACATTTTAACAAACAAAGGTTTTATTTGAAAAACACAGGAAGTCTTTTATTTACAGTGGTATACTCCTTTGTTTTTTCGTTAATATTCCCTGCAACTTGATGTGGAGGGCTCCAGCAGCCCTGCAAGGGTAGACTTCTTGTGGAAAGATCCACAGCGCCGGAGGCTCTCGGTAACCACAGATGGAAAGCTCCGAAGTCACTGTGAGAGGTTTATATATTTTTAATAACTTGGATTCACTGTCGAGCCCGGACCCACGCCCTGCAACGGTAAGACCGGAGTCAGGGTGAACCTGGGGTAATACCGATACTCATCCTCATCATCTCTGAGTGGGGTGGCACCTGTGGGTGGTCAACCAGATTCCAGAGTTTGCCTGTGTTTCCCATGGCCACCCTCTAGGCCAGTACGAACTAGGGGTTCGTGACAAATTCACTAAACAAAATGGCTGTTTTCACTAATTTCTCAGTGCCCTGCGCACACTGGAGCACAGTGCGCTGGAGGGATTTCTTTGGAAAACTGGTATCAGACCGTAACCAGTGATGCTGAGTTTGGAACTGAATGTCATCAGGTTTCTATTTTAGACTCCTTAAAAGCAGAGCTTGAAATGGGAAAGTGGGAAAGCAGGGAACACGTGTGCTCATACATTTTTAGATGCATAGGGTGATGGAGAATAAATGTGGTGATATCCGAGAGGACTGGTCAGAAACAGGCAGGAGACTGGATGACTTGCACAGGAGATTTATTTAACAACCAATACAGGACATAAAGACATGAAATTGAGACATTGACTAGAATAAAATAAACCCTCTCACACGCGACACGATCTAAACCAAAACAGTCAGCCTGCAGCTGAGAGACAAGGTCAAGTGAGGTTGGCAGAGATTGCCTATTGTTGTGAATGAAACAGTGTGATCCCACATATGAATGACCATTTCATTTTCATTCCCTATCACAGAGTAAAAGGAACAGGTGAACAGAACATCATACGAATGTTGTGTCCTCTATCATCAGTTGCACAGACCCCACAGTCCTCACAGTCAGAAAGGACGAGGGACACTCCTCAAGTCGAATGATGGACAGCTTATGTGAATGTAATGTCTCAATTTAGAGTTCTACAGATGAGAAGCAAGGCAGGTAAAGTGTATTTTCTTTGTATCCCCTTAGACTGTCATAACGGACTTACTTATTTTCTTTGTAAATGAGTCATATAGGCCTACAAACTAAAAACTGAAAACACATCAGTGTGCAAACTGCATTACTCTATCGCATGCAAAGGGTTACACCTGCTTCAAATGTGCTAATGTTTTGTGCAGTACTCCTCATACTCGTGATAAATACTGCACTACCCGCTAAACTATATATTTTGTATTTTCTCCCTCAAATTTTGAGCATTGTGGTACAAACACCCTGTTTTGCATATTAAGTCCCATGATCTAAATTTGCACTGCGACCTTTTGGTATTTATTAGACATGCAAATCTCAGCTGCACTTGCTTTTTGCTTGACTTTAGTATGCACCATGCATCATTCTGACACGTGCACTAAAGCTTAGTAAATCAATAATAAAAAAAGTCAATAAATGATACAATACAATACAATATTACCAACAATATGGAAATGGTTTTCTTTTGTGCATAAAGCAGCATGTTCAGCCAGTTGACCAGAGAGGCAATGCTCTCCAATAGCCGTCTGCTGCTTAATTGGCCTTTGACAAACAGAAAGCATTATTGAAACAAACAGTGAAAGAACAAGCCTCAATGCAGCAGTCTGCCTTTTGATCATTGATCCTTCAGTACAACAATTCATGATTCATGATTACTCAAAAGACAATTAGATATTTAATCCTGGATTATTCACAAATATGAACAAGATATTTTTCATGAAATGGGAGCATTTGAGCAGCTTTATTAGAAGTTAAGATCAGAGCATTTCAGCAGGATTACACAAACTACATGAATGAAGCACAACAGCCCAAAAAGAGAGTGGTTCTGCAGCAAGAGTAGGTCAGGGAGTGAGTTGGTCCTCTCGAGGGTTTGGGTGTATCCGTGCTGCTCTTCTGTACTTTGATTTGGCCGGGCTGGAGAAGAGTTTGCTGCTCGCTCTTCTCCCAGTGCAGTGATGGAGGTGACAGTGAGGGTGAACTATGTGCTTCTTGTCAAGGATCTATTTATAGGAGGAAAAAAAAAAAAACGCACAGGAGCTGCTCTCACTTGCGCACACCACCAAATAGTTCATAACATACAGTGCCAATAGTTTTATACCGAGGTGGACGAAGAGTCCAAACATCTGTAGGAGACATTGCCTTTTATAGGTCAAATTATGGGTTTAATTACAGGGGGAAATACGAAAGGTCAAAATGCAAACATTTTTAATGTGGTTTATTATTCATGTCTATACCATCTGTAATTACTGGGTCTATCCATATGAAACAAAAGCCTCTATCAGCATATATGCAGAACCATGTGATAGAACAATAATGTTAATTTATATAGTAAAATATTAATTCCTTTATTTTTGTATCTTTTATTTGTACTGAAAAAACAAATAAATTTTCTCTAGAGCTATCACTTGAAACACAAAGAAACACAATTTTTAATCTAAAGCAACATATTTTTGACACCAGTTTTCCCTACCATTATTTTTCTGACACTGGTAAGATAAAAAGTTTTGTTTTTTTATTCCACACTGGTATGGTTTGACAGTACACAACACTACCCAATACTTGACCAGATGTCGGCTAAGACCAAACCAAACTACAATCTCTGGCTTGGTTAGGTTTAAACATTTTGCTTTAATGTCTCAGTCGCAACTCAAGTGTCTCAGACAACTCAAGTGCCCTTTTTAAGTCCTATTAAATACATATTTGTGTCTAAATTTTGCAGCTAGCAGTTAGTAGCATTCTTATCCATACTGCTGCCTGAAGGAGGAGCCCCAGACAAAGTCTTCACCAGCTCTAGGCCTGGATTTCTCTATTTTAATTCTTATAGAGACATTGCATGATATCATACAGGATAAAATAATGCTGAGACACCAAAATAATGTTTATAAGTGTATTTTTAAGCACAGTATGCATTATATGTATTGGCACGTTAGCGCAGTGGTTCTGTGCGGAGTTTGCAGGTTCTCCCCGTGTCTGCGTAGGTTTCCGCTGGGTGCTCCATTTCACCACCATCACTTAAAACGTGTACAATAGGCCAGGACCGGTGAATGGTGTGTGACTTGTGAGTTGTCGCCGGTGGTCGGAAGAGCCGATGGCACAAATTGGCAGCCTCGCTTCAGTCAGCCTACCCTAGGGCAGCTGTGCTACAAATGTAGTTGCCACCACCAAGAGATTAAATAATATACACATGCAAACCGAGTTTGAGTATCTGGAAAAGCGCTATCTCAAATACACTCATTATTATCATTATTAGACAGACACACCCCCTCCCTCACCTGCCCTCTGCCTCCTGGAGCAGGACATGCACAGACAGTTCCGGAGGCTGAACACCCGCAAAGCTGCGGGCCCTGACGGTGTTTCTCCCTCCACCCTGAAACACTGTGCCACTGACCTCTCTCCTGTCTTCACGGACATTTTTAACACTTCCCTGGAGTCCTGCCATGTGCCGGGGGTGCTTTAAGTCCTCAACTATTGTTCCTGTCCCCAAGAAACCAAAGATCACAATACTGAATGACTACAGACCAGTGACGCTGACGTCTGTAGTCATGAAGTCGTTTGAGCGCTTGGTTCTGCCCCATCTCAAGAACACCACAGCCCCCCTCCTGGACCCCCTGCAGTTCGCCTACAGAGCCAACAGGTCTGTAGATGACGCCGTCAACCTGGCCCTCCACTCCATCCTGCAGCATCTGGACTCCCCAGGAACCTACGATAGGATCCTGTTTGTGGACTTCAGCTCTGCCTTCAACACCATCCTCCCAGGTCTGCTCCAGGACAAGCTGCATCAGCTCAACGTGCCAGACTCCCTCTGCAGGTGGATCAATGACCGGAGACAGTATGTGCGACTGGGGACAACTGTCTCGGACACACGGACCATCTGCAGCAGTTTAACCTTAGGGCTGTGGTCTTTCCCCCTGGCTGCCTACAGGAGGGAGGTGGACCGGCTGGTGTCCTGGTGCAGCAGCAACTTCCTGGCGCTGAACGCCCAGAAGACAATAGAGATGATCGTGGACTTCAGGAAAGCCACAGCTTCACCGTCCCCTCTCACCCTCACAGACTCCCCCAACCCAATCTCCATCGTGGACTCCTTCCGCTTCCTGGGCACCACCATCCTCCAGGAACTCAAGTGGGAGCCGACCATCAGCTCCCTCATCAAGAAGGCCCAGCAGAGGATGTTCTTCCTGCGGCAGCTGAGGAAACTCAAGCTGCCAACCCAGATGTTGGTGCAGTTCTACACCTCCATCAGAATCAGAATCAGAATAATTTATTAATGGCCACTCAAACAAGTTGGTGGAATTTGTTTCCGGTACAGCAGATTATGCTCACGTCTTCAGAGTCACAATAAATAGTTATTTACACGCAGATGGATTAGCACAAAACACACACAAATACAGTCAGGTACATCAGGGCAGAGAATGGTCAAAATTTCTTACAGCTGTAGGGAAAAAACTGTTTTTAAATCTGACTGATATGGCTGGTATAGACCGGTAGCGCCAGTAGTGAAGGGGTGATGAGCAGGGTGGGTGTGGTTCGAGGTGATTTTTATTGCTCGCTGTGTGATTCATCTTTGATAAAGAGTGTCTATAGATGGGAGTGTGTGGCCTGTGATTCTGGATGACCTGTTGAGTCCATCCTCACCTCCTCCATCAACTTGCGGTATGCTGGCGCCACCCCAAGAGACAGATACAGACTGCAGCGCATTGTGCGTGTTGCCAGGAAGGTGATCGGCTACAAACTGCCATCTCTCCAAGACCAGGAGGCGTGCAGGTCGGTGCAGCCGACCTTTCCCACCCTGGACACAGACTGTTCCAGCCCCTCCCCTCAGGGAGGAAGCTTCGGTCCATTTGGACCAGAACCTCCCGCCACAAGCAGTTTTTTTTCCCTCTGCCAAAAGACTCATGAACACTTAATAACTTTACAACCTGTAATGCCATTTGCATGCATTATGTCCCATTGCTGCTAATGCATTTTTGCACACCCTCATGCTGCTGGCTCTGTGCTAGATGTTTTTTGTTTTTTTTTACCTTTTTATGCATGCTTATTCATAGATATTTTTTTTAGAGATTCTATAATTTATGCTTCATGTTTCAAGTTGCATGGATGTACCGCAAAATATTCCTAGTTTGTGAACTCCACCCAACCAATGGCAATAAAGCGAATTCTGATTCTGATAATTATTTGACAACAACAACAAAAACCTGACAAGCAGTGACATCTCTTCACAACCCAATAAATAAAATCGGTCAAACTCTTCTGAATCGTTCCTGCTTCAAACTCTACAGTCCTCACCTCATAGTAGTCATGATAATGTACCAGATTGGCTAAAAACAGCGGATTCTACCCATCAAACCATCAAAGTGACCTAAAACTTTATTTATTTACTGCCTCTATCCTTCACTGCCCGCTGAAGTGTGTGCTTGAAGCTAATTATCAACTTTTACAGCGGTTGGTGACATTCCTGATTGGGGTTTTATGTTTCGTGGCGCTAATATAATTAGTTACAATCACGTTGGGATCGTAATTTCACACTACAGCTCTAAATGAGTCTCTCGGCCTCTTGTCTCGCGGAACTGCACACAGTCTCTCGTTACATTAGCAAAACGGACGCCCACAAACTCTAATCAACTTAATGTCAACGTTAATAATTGCACAGCATTGTATTTCATGATGGGTGGTTTTCAAAATGCAGGTGGTTAATACAGTACAATGCCAAATGTTTCACTAATTTACAAAAAAGAAGTTTCAAAAATGTTAATATCAAACATTACTCATGTCCAAAAGTGGGTCAAGGAATCTTAAATAGAAGTAATGAAAAAGGGTGTGAGAAAAATCAGTTGTTAGTTGTGGTCCAAACTAATTCTATGATCACACATTTCTCACATCCTAGTTTTCACCAGGGAAGAGTTTATAAGCTTGTTTCAGAGGTTCTAGTGTCACATTTCAGAGCCACTCTCACAGAAATGCTAAAAAAATAAGTTGTAAGTTCATGAAATTGACTAGCCTGGACACGCCCATCCCACTCCTCCCGCTGCTATTCATTTCTCTCTGAGTCGTGGTCTAGAGAGGAAGCTCGCATGCTCAAGGTTAGCATCCAATTTGTCTGGCAACCAATCACAGAGCAGGGAGGGACAAGCCGATGACTTGTACTCTCAGAGCTTGTAGTTTTTTTTTATGCTTCTGTATCTAAGATGGCAGCAGGCATGAAGCTCTCTTTCGATGTAGGTTTAGACCGTGTTTTAAATATATATAATATAATAAACCGTGTTCTTCCTCGTGTAATTTCCGTCGTGCTGCAAATGTCATCAGGTAAGGCGGATGCGTGTGGCTAATGGTGCGTTCCAGGCAACTCGGAATAAGGACACTTCCAACTGAGAAAAATGCATTGGAGCCACTCAAACTGGGAATTACGGAGAGCAAAAGTTCACATAACATTGTATTAGCTCCTGTTATAGCATTAGCATTGTCTTAGCTCCTGTTATAGCATTAGCCGTTGTGTTTACATACAAGTATTCAGCCAAAAGGCTCTGAGGTCGGATTTCTTTATTTTCTAGTAGGAAACATAGTCGCCCGGAACGCATCGTAACAGCAGCGTACGCACGCATGCCTCATTTTAGCCTCTTCCCCAAACTTCCCCAAATTCATTTTTTTTATGAAGATAAGGTTGTTATCTTAAGTTCGGGGGCAGGGCCACACCTCACGCACGTCCCTTCCGGTACCTGCCCTATAAATAGGGGGACCCCTCCTGTAACCCTCCTGAACGTCAGTTTACGTGCGGAACGTCAGTTTAAAACGCTCCTCCTCCCCACGCCGCAATCACGTGATCATCCTGACTCGCTAACACGTTCCCGCTATGATAAAAGATCCTTGCACGTTTTACGTTCCCAGTTCTCCCCACGTTTATCCGGCTTTCCTTCCTGCTACGAGTACATTCCAGATTCCAGGAAAGCCTAGCAACTTAAAGAGACATACAAAGTCATTCAACTCAAGTAGCATGGGCTTCTATGCAGATATATATTTACAGAAGAGTCCCTGCCTTTAAAGCATGGTTTCCAGGCCTTCCCTGTCCCTCCTTTGGCTTTTCATGGCCTCGCCACAGACGTTGCCCTCGCCCACCACTGCAACCTTCGCCATAGTAGCCCTAGCAGCCTTCGCCCTCCCAACCCCAAGAGCCTTCGCAGCTTTCGTCCTCGCAGCCCTAGCAGCCTTCGCCCTCGCAGCCTCCGCCTTCGCAGCCTCCGCCCTCGCAGCAGCAGCGGCCTCTGCCCTCGCCGCGGCAGCATCCTTCGCCCTCACGCAGCAGCCTTTGCAGCCTCCACCCTCACTCGCCCGCACCGTAGCAGCAGCTGCCCTCGCTCACACAGCAACTGCGCTCGCCCGCAGCAGCCGCGCCGCAGCAGCCCTCGCCCGCACAGCAGCTACCCTAGCCCGCACAGCAGCAGCCATCGCCTGCGCCGCAGCAGCCTTCGCACCGCAGCGGAAGTCGCCCTCACTCGCACCGCTACAGTCGTCTCCCTCACTCGCACTGCAGCTGCCCTCACACTCGTGGTTCCTGTCGCTACATTTGCCTTGAGGTCGTTGTTCTCATGCAACAGCATTGACGTCCCCAACACACGTCATTCTTCATTATCCACGGCACAGAGACTTATTCATCGATTCATCCTGTCAAAGGCACGGAGATGCCATTCCTGGGGCGTCCCGAGGCACCGAGATGCCGTTCCCGGTTCATCCCACGGCACACAGACCCCATTTCCGGTTCGTCCCGCAGCACACAGAAGCCATTCCCGGTTCATCCCGCAGCACAGTTCATTTCAAAGCACCAATATGCTGATGCCATTCCAAGATCGTCCCGCGGCTCAGAGGATGCCGACTCCCATTCATTCCGAGGCTTAGAGATGCCAACTTTGACCCATTTACGTGGCATCAAGATTCTTAAACTTTGTTTGCAGCATTCCAAGACATCACAGAGGTGCCATGTCAGCCGTTTTTGGGGGCTTTCAGATCAAGTCCATGTCCAGTCTCTTGCAGGCAGCAACATTGTATCTGGAATGTATCCCCTCAATTCATCTACTATTAGGCAGTGCAGGAGAAGTGTCTCAAAACTGCTCAGATCGATTTGACACAAGCAACCGGAACATGCCAAAAGACGCATCGTATCAAATTCAAGGAATATACTTTGGCTCCTTCTGCAGCCGTACCCCAACATTCGCACTAGCAGCATCCCATCCAGACTAGCCTTCTCTTTCGGAGTATTCTCCTCCGATGCTCTCGAACCTGGTCTTCTCTTTAGGAGGGTTTCCCCTTAATTCCTCCTCCATGCCTTCCGTAGGTTCAGTCATGCCATCCTTGCCTCCACAACAGCCTGGAAGTTTTCCCTGGTCACTGCTCCAAATCAAAGATTACGCTTGTTTCGTTCTAGTCTCTCTCACTCTCAATCTACAGAAGTCCTGTCAGGCATCACTTTTAATTTCCAGTTCCCGTGGCACCACCGACAGCCGTCCTTTCTTCTTCATCCTCCGTTGTTTCTGCTAACTTGGATAGCTTTTTCCACTCATCCTCTTCTCAGCCGATGACATGTTCTGGGTCGACCTTGCCACGTTCTTCAACCTCCACTTAACTAGCATCCACGTCCTTCTACCTCCACTTCACTAGCATCCGGCTTGTTCCCTCATTACACTCAGCTACACGACTCGCTTTGTTCTTTCTGGCTGCTTTTGGGGGATGAAAGTCCGAGAGCTCGTTGTCTCCTGCGATTCCCCAAAACGGCCTTCGTTCTACATTCGACTACAATTACCATCGTCCCACGTTCTTCTTCAATCTCTATCTCTGCTTGGTTAATAAAGTTTTAATTAGTCCAATCTGAGGTTGTGGTTCTTGAACTTGAAATGAAGATATGGTTGTTATCTTAAGTTCGGAGGCAGGACCACACCTCACGCATGGCCCTTCCGGCTCCTGCCCTATAAATAGGGGGACCCCTCCTCTAACCCTCCTGAACGTCAGTTTACGTGCCCCTCCCACCCATCCCTCTTTCTCTACTTTCTTCTTCCTCTCATAATCTAGATGAGGGGGATGAAAGCCTGAGAGCTCGTCGTCTCCTGCGATTCCCCAAAACGGCCTTCATTCTACATTCTACCATCGTCCCACGTTCTTCTTCAATCTCTCTCTCTCCTTTGTTATGTGTTGTTTTTGTAGACTTTGTCTATTTATTGTCGTGGATGATTGATCATTTGTGCTAATCGAATCAGAGCTTGGCATTGTTACCTTGGAGACTGTTCAGTCATCAACACCTGTCCACTGGTGAGTGAAATCACACACTCAGTAATTTGCAGGGATTTCACATCTCTGAAGAAGAAACCTGGAAGAGTCTCAAAATGTTAGGGAAGTGTTTACTCAAAATGCATTTTTCTCACAGTCCACTTATAGTAGCACCTACAGACACCAAGTTTTCATGTACTCAACAATGTTTGCCAGGAATGTTTTGGACTAACTTCTAGTTCAGTTTGAGTAAGATTAGAACGACTTCCTGCCCACATTTTAATGTCATTTAAAGACAAAATAGGATGTAAAAATAGAGGCAAACCTAGAAATAGCAGTGTATGTTTCATTGAAAAAACAGGTTCAGAGTCCAGCTTTTTAACATTTTAGTGTTAAATTAACATGAGGTTAAAACAACAGTTATACACAGGTCTTTGGATAGATGTTGTAAGGAACTGTCCAACAGCTGCATGTTTTTTGCCACAAAATGTTTAAATATTTTTTTCATTTTTTTATGCTGCATTCACAGCAACGGGTAAAATGATTTTTCCCCTCATAAAAATTGCGAAAAATCAAACCTCAGAGCATTCCAGCTGAATAAACTCGAATGCAAAATAGATGTTAAACAACTAGAAACATGTTTAAACAATTAGCTAGTAAGATGCTAGCATTATTAATAATGCCTAAATAAAATAGACAGTAATGTTATATTAAAGGCTGTGACTAAAAGCAAAAGTTCAACTTCACATAAGTTAAGCAGTGGTTTTGTGCCCTGGAGGCACAGATACAAGATAGAGACATCTTGTATCTGAACTCGGACCACTTTCATGTATGTGGCAAGGCAAGGCAAGTTTATTTGTAGAGCACAATTCATACACAGGGCAATTCAAAGTGCTTCACAGAAACGTAAAA
>JAADKR020062473.1:0-11172 GCA_011763505.2 Lythrypnus dalli | reverse complement strand
CGTTCTCCTCCGGCTCTGGTGACGTTGATTCGTCGTAGCGCTGTCCAATAGCAGCCGAGGGATTTGAATGACAACCGTATGTCCCAGCGGAACTTCCCCAGACTCAACATCTTAAAGATGTGAGTCTGGCGCGGCCAGGCTAGGATCTGTCTGACTGTGCTCAGTCATCCACAATTCATCAAGGTTAAGATCTGTTCTCGGTCCATTTCTGTTCACCATTTTTTGCTTCCCTTTGACCAGATCATACGTAAATACGGACTCAATTTACACTTATACGCTGACAACACTCAGTAATCCATCAAACCTACTGCCCAGCTTCCTCCTCAATTCCTCTGCCTCTCAGAATTCCGGACCTGGCTCACATCCAACTTCCTCAAATTCAATACCAACAAGACAGAGCTCATGGTTGTGCCGACCAGACCACTGCTTCAGAAGGTTGGGAATCTGGTGCGCACCATAGACTTTAGAGTCTTTGCCATGCCCGATCCCGTCAGATCTTGGAAGATTAGCAGAGTAGGGCCTTGTCGGTAGTTGGATGTGAGACCATTGGGAAAACACCAGGTGGTGTGGTGTTGAGTGGTCGCAGGGTCCGTTGACACAGATGCGTGTTCTGTCAGTTCTGTCAGTCTGCCCCAGGAGAAACTGTGGCTACAAACGTAGCTTACCACCGCTGGCTATAGAGTGAATTAAATCCTCTTCCTTTGTCTATGAAAAACTTTGTGTGTCATCTGACCGCGCTATACAAGTAAAATTCACTTTTC
The DNA here is from genome assembly GCA_011763505.2 of Lythrypnus dalli. Classification (NCBI taxonomy): domain Eukaryota; kingdom Metazoa; phylum Chordata; class Actinopteri; order Gobiiformes; family Gobiidae; genus Lythrypnus; species Lythrypnus dalli. Next base: position 10,411 of record JAADKR020062473.1, on the reverse strand, counting down.
CCAGTTCCGGCAGGGCTAATTGGAAGAGTCGGGAGATTTCCCGATGGGTCGGGTTTGGTTGAGGGGTGCTGGTCGTGTGTTTGACAGCCTATCAAACACACAGCTCTGGCTTGGCTGCAGCTGCTGCCTCACTGGGCACTTGTAGCTGCTACCACGAGGCGGGCTGACTACAGGTTTATTTTGAGCACAAAACGACCGCTGGTTCTGCGACCACTGGATTGATGCTTTTCATTGCATTTCATACAAATGTCAATGCAGAAATATGACATAGAGGGCACAGTCATATACCAGAGCCGAGGAGCTGTGGAGAGGAGAGTGGTGCGAAGTGGGCTACGCTTGGCAAGGAGAGAGTGAACATACATTGATCGAAAATGAAGCGCCCACTATGCATAAAATAACAGGCCCGTTTAGCTGCTATTGTGTAGCGAATAAACCATGTGCACACGACAGGCAGAGTGAGTCAGTGAAAGTCCAGCCGATAGTCTCCAGGCTCCGAACAGGACATGGTCAGAGAGCGGTGAGCTATGAAATGTCCAGAGCTACAACCTCAAATATTTGAATCCACAAAACCAGGCTGACCGAAATTGTAGTTATAAATATGATCAGATAGAGTTAGCATATACACAGTTTCTAGTACTTCCCTGATTATGAACTTGATCAAAGTACACATTTTTTGCATTATTAAATAACTCTACAAAGTACAATGTTATTTCATTAACGTTGATCTCTGGGGGGTTAGGATTGAAACTTCAGGCCTGGAATTAGATATCAACAGATCCTTCTGAAAAAAAAAGTTTTTTAAACAAGACTGGAATGTGTGTAAGTTCCACTAAAGTGGATATGTTGTTGCAAGAGTGTAAGGAAAACCTCATTGTGAGAAAATGAGCTGTTTTGTTTTGCAACATCTGTGCATACACACGATGCTCTGCTTTTCTCTGCCTGCAAAGATTCAGGCAGGAAATGACTATATATGGGTTATAAAGTAATATTTCAGGCATCTTATGCACAACACATGGACAGTTTGGCCTTTTTTTGAAAGCTAAGATGTGAAGGGAGAAAAATAAACTAAAAATCTCAACACTGACTACTGTGTGAAAAGTCCATATTTTCACCTGACGTGTTGTCTTAATAAATCCAGACCATTGCCTGTGTGCCACTTGGCAGTGCTCCGTTGTGAAGATTTGTCCAAAGTGGTTCAGTTGTTGAGGATCCTGGGATCTGAGAAACAGCCAGCTCCTCAAGTGATTTGCACTCACCACATCTCCACATGAGAGCAGCATTTGGTCATGTTGATTTTATGGCTGACATATTTACACTCCATTAGCAGTTCTGGATCACTGACGTCAGCAGTACGGGTCAGTCAGTAAAGTCCATAGAAGCACTATCCACTCAACTGAACCAGATCATTTGTTTAGTTTACACATCTGAGCATCACAAAGATCAGCTCATTAGGAGGACAAGTTACAATAAAGAAATTTCAAACATGCTTGGTGATGGAGAACCAGGAGGACCAGGTCACCACTGGCGATATAAGAAAAAAAAAATGACGTCGGACACGAGACCAACAATATCTGGAGTCACTTTAGATAAAAAATACATGTGGCAATGTGGCCTGCAGGCAGGCTCCACCACTAAACATCTCTAATATTTACTGGGTGTGCCCGCTAGGGGCGCCTTTTAAAGGGTGCGTTCTATGGGTTACTTACCGTCTGACCTCTCAGATTTTCGTCTTTCGGCTCCTTGCTATCTGGTTCAAGCACTTTGTCATTGCTGCCCAGCATGTGGGTGTGACCCGTACCTGGTGCACTGGTTAATTTGTCCTTGGGGCATACGAGGCTCAAGTGGGAGCTGCCGTTGTGCTACTCGCGGTCTACCCATAGCTGTTCCCTGTGCAAGCCCTGGCTTCTCTTTGGTTAGCAGCCTTCTGCAGCAGCAAGGCCCTCTGCTGCTGAAGAAGCCATTTCTGGTAGTCACAGAGGACTCTTGTGTGGCTCTGACTACTTCTATTCTAGGAATGATTCAGACTTCCCAACGTTTCTGCACTACCACTGCATCATTCATCAATAGGCGATTTGTGCAAAAGTGACCGGCTTTGATCACATGATGACTCCTGTGGTATGGATCATAAACAGCATCCGCATTTTTAAATGATTTGACTGAGAAGCTGAACCATCTGAATCAGGAACTGCAAGGTAAAGACAAAACTGTTGCTCACATGATCAGTGCAGTAAACGCATTTAACACTAGAATTAACGAGTCGAATTGTAACAATACCTCTGAAGACTAGCCGAGTCGAAGTGATACAAAGGCTTCCTGTGGAGAGGCCTTCTGTTATGCAAACAAGGTGTGAATGGCTTACAGACAGAATCCCCTCACCCACAGTCATCTCACAAGGACTAACAGTCCTCACACTGGTTTTGCTTCTTAGTTTCTTTGGTTTAACTTTTCATTTCATTTCTGACCTGATTCCCATTCAGAGTGAACACAGGAGCACAGACATGTGCTTTAAAGGCTGAATTACACAGATAAACAAGAAAATAAAAACTGTAGAACAACTTTTTAACCCCTATTTTACCAAAACATGCATGCGGCCCAGACTCACCCAAACTTTTCCTACAACGGCCCACAGGCAATTTGAGTTTGAGACCCTTGCTAACCCTAGCCAAATCTTCCAATATCATGGCCTATACCTTTTTTCACCACTGTCCTGACAGAAATCACCAGACAGAGGAACAGTCTAATTTTTGTTGCATTTTCTGTTCAATAAAAAAAATGGCCTAACATTTTAACATATTTCTCACCAAGGAATGTTGCTTGAACCTCCTACACTGTATTATATAATCATGTGATGATTGATATGGCAGCCCTCAATGTGCTGTATGAAGCATGCACTGGGAAAAAGGAGCGACGGGTGGACTTCCTGATAAATCTTTCCAAGGAGTTGGCTCACAGTAATGTGGGTGCAAAGAAGGCACAAAAGGAACAATCACTTCGGCAACAACCCTTGACATCAAGCCCTGGAAAACGAGCCCGGTGTCAGGTCGGTGTTCGGTGTACTGGCTGCTACAGATACACATGTGGCAAGTGTAAAAATTAATTCCCACTGCAGTGTGTGGACTGTTTGACCTTGTGAGTGACTGTGAGTGAGGGTATTCTGTATATATTGTACATATGTTGGTATTCTTTGGGTACATTTCAATAAAATCTGGAAAACAAATTTTCATCTCTGATCAAGTTATATATTCATTTATCAGACATTTATTCAGATATGGAATTTTTTTGCGGATTTATCAGACATTTATTCAGATCTGGCGTGGTTAGGGTTGTCTGCAGGTATGTACAGTATGTTGGTAATGTTTTTGATCAAGTCTTATGCCTGTTCACTCCTCGGTTTGTTGCTCCATAGTTTGTTTGGTTAGTTTACATTTCAAGAGGGTCACATGACAGGGTCGTTATCAACTCACCCTGACCTCATCAAGAATGCGGAATGACAAAAGGGCTTGCAGACATCTTCAGCAAAGCAACACCACAGTAAAGGTGTATGCAATTAGCTCCAACTGAAATGTAAGCCATTCACACCTTGTTTGCATAACGGAAGGCCTCTTCACAGGATGCCTTTGTATCACTTCGACTAGGCTTAAGCAGCAGAGGTAGGGGGAAAAAAATTCAGGCATTCTAGTGTTAAAGCAAAGATGAACATTTTCTCTGCACAGGTGGAAAGGGGAAAAAAGCAGCGTTTTCCTTCTGTGCAGGCAGTGTTAAAAGACAATGTTTGGATGAAGTTGTAACAAAGTACTCCCAAGTCATAAACAGATTAGGACAGGAGTTTGAAGACAGGTTTTGCTTGAGCCATGCGTGTCATTTGTTACAAATCCTTTCACGTACGTAGAAGTGACATCCACTGCTGAGCAGCTCAGTGCTTTGTTCAGTTTGAGCGCTACTGATGTAGAGATGGAAATCTTAACGCTGCAAATAAACCTTAAAGCTCGTCAGTCTGCACCAAATCCTTGGTGCCTTGTGGACAAAGAGAAGTACAGTGGTGTGTGCACAGCAGCTATGAAAATTGCCAGCCTTTTCCAATATGAACTTTATCAAGAACAAACACGGAACACGCCTGACTGATACACATTTACAAGATTCACTGCAAATTGCTGTGTCAAATTATTCACCAGATTATAATGCACTGGTGAGCAGCATGCAGTGCCAGGCCTCCCACCTTCGTAGTAAATTAACTGACGAATCAGACATTCTTTTAGAAATATTGCACAGAATGTTAAATGTTCAGAAAGCATTTGTGAGCTTGATAAGGGAAATAGGTGTTGTCTCCTTGGTTTAAAAAAATGTTACATTTGCATTACAAATCCAGCACTTTAAATATTTGAGCAGTAATTATAACACTATGAAATTATTTCTCTTATATCAATAATAATTATTTTCCACAATTATCAGTCATTTACACAGCAATAATAATAAATAGAAAAACATGTTTCAACATGAAACATTTATTTACTCAAACTTTTATTTACTCAATTTATTTACTGTGTTTGTCTCCTATGTGATATATTTAGCTGAATTTTTTTATCCTAGGAACCAATGATTTATAAAGGAAAATCATGAAAATAACATGGTTGCCTAAACTTTCGCACCACACTGTATATACATATACTGTGTACATATTTAGTTTCTCATCTTAAAACTTACTTAGAGATAATGAGTAATGTCAGAAGTAAATTGAAATGTGAGCTAAACTAAATAGTTATGTTTGAGTCTTTTTATTTCTAAAGTTTTCATGCTCTCCTTGTCTCTGGGTTGATTTTATTCTCCAGATGTTCTGGATTCTTCTACCAGTAAAAACATGTACAATAGGATCTCCTCTGAGGACTGAGGAAAAATAAATTCTTAGTCTTAATGAAACTAAAGGTGAAATCTAAAAAGGTGATATGAAAAATGAAAAGATCAGAACTATGATTGAAACTGAATATTTCTGACTTAAGTCCCAAGACAGTTTCCAGCTTTTTCTCCCTGTGTCCAGCAGGTGATACTGACTACTAGCCTCACTTGATCTCTGGAGATGGGTCCCTGGGCGCCATGCGGCTGCCCACTGCTCCTTACAGGTTGCTTGAGTGGCATCGATTGATGGGCCAAATGCAGAGGACACATTTCATTACACAGTTGTTGTATAAAGACAAACAATGCACCTTAAGTATATGGGCAACACACCTGATTCCCTTGCCACAAATAATATGTACACTAGGTTGTAATTAAACGTCATTTACAATGGAATGAAAAGGTTGGACACCTATAATGATATTCAGGATTTTCCTTTATAAATCATTGTTTGTTTGGATCAGCAATTTCAGTTAAATACTATATGAATTAGCGGATGAACACAGTGATATTTGAGAAATGAAATTAACTATAATAATTTGTTTAAACATAACTAGGTAAGTGCATACATTTGGGCATCCCAACAGAAACATTACAATAATATTTAGTAGACCCTCCTTTTGAAAAAAATATCAGCCTCTGAACACTTCCTATATCTTCCAATGAGAGTCTGGATTCTGGTTTAAGGCATTTTAGACATGGACAACCGACTTTGAATCACAGCACAGATTTTCATTAATATTCATGTCTTGTACTTGTTCCTCTACATGAATGCCTTAGTAGATTTTGAGCAGTGTTGTTATTGTCTTGTTGTAAGATCCAGCCTCGGCATTGTCACTGATTCTGGAACATTGTTGTCAAGAATCTATTGATATTGATTGGAATTCATGCGACCCTCAACTTTAACAAGATTCCTAGCAGCTGCACTGGCCACAGCTCCACAGCATGATGGAACCACCACCACATTTTACTCTGAGCAGCAAGACTTTTTCTTGAAATGCTGTATTATTTTTCCACCATGCATTCCACCTCTTGTTATGGCCAAATATCTCAAGTTTAGCTTCATCAGTCCACAGCACTTTATTCCAAAATGAAGCTAGCTTGTCCTAATGTGCTTTACCAAACCTCACTAACCTGACTATTTTAATGTCATGTGGCGGAAAAGGCTTCTTCTGCATTACTCTCCCCTTGTTCAATGTGTGCTGAGTAGTTGAACATTGCACATTGACACCATCTGCAGGAAAATAATGTTGTAGACCCTTGGAACTTGTCTATGGGTTGACTGTGACAGTTCAGAATCAGAATCAGAATCAGAATTCGTTTTATTGCCATTGTCAGTGGAGTACACAGACTAGGAACATTTTGCGGTACATCTGTGCAACATAAAACATGTAAGATAAATAATAAATCTCTTAAGTAAAAAGAACACTCTATCTATAACTAAGGGCATGCAGTAGAAAATAATATAATAAAAGTATACACTAAAAAACATCATCATCCTTCGCCTCTGCTTATCTGAGATTTTTCTTGGCCTTAACTAGAACTGTGTTTATAGTCTTCCATTTATTCACTATGTTCCTCACAGCGGATACTGACAGCTGAAATCATCGAGATAGCTTTTTGTATCCTTCCCCTTAACCAAGACAGCCAAGAGCATCCGCTTTGTCAATGTGGAATTATGCAAAAAGAAAACAATTTAAATATTAGATGCAAACTACTATTTTTGCACCAAATAATGAGGAAATCATGTCTGCATTCTGCAATGATGAGGACAAATGTATCGTGGCTAAACTGTGAACATGATGTGCTTTTTGTGGTATACATTTTGAGGGTGCACAGAAAAAAAGTGTATTCAAACATGTAGATCTAAATATTTATATAATTTATCGCATGGACTCTTGCTGATTCTCTCCTCAAACTCCAAGCAACTTCTGAGCAGACCAGCTACGGAGACAGTGGCCGTTGCTTTTTGACAGATTGATGGAGACACTTCAGGACTGAGCATGGAGCAGGTAGGCGTCAGATGGATCTACGGGTTGGAGTCCAGATGAAAGATGGCTGAAAAAAATCCTATGCCAAACTGGCAAGGAGTGGAAGTTGAACTGGAGTATTTGGCATTGATTATCTCTCACATCTCAGATGAGAGGTAATAAGCCAGCAGCTGCATGAAGACTCCACCCAAGCAGGTCCAAAAACACACCTACACTCACATACACAGGGAAGGGGAGGGGAGAAAAGGACATGGCTCATGACATATATTCGCAGACATGGGGAAAGCGTAGACATTTTTTGGATAAGCTGACATGCTTGATGTGACTTCCTGGATTTCTCCGGGTCGCTCGCCAAAACAAGTCATGACATACACAATGCAAAGGGTGACTTTGACCATTTTACTACTCTGGCATTAAAGCTAAGAAGTAAAGGGAGATAATTAGCTAAAAATCTCACCATTGACCAATGTGAGATAAATCTGTTTCCATCTGCCGTGTCTCGCCTTAGACAGATCAAAGGGCAGCATGCCCTGTCCTCATGTTCTCCCCTTCTCACTGCTGTTAGTGAGAGGGGGGCAGCCTATCTGTCAAAACAATCAATATTCAATACATTTTATGTAGGCTACCAACTTCCGCAGAAAAACTGGGATATTCAGCCAAATATAAATAAAAGGGCCACAGGACGAGGAAGTCAAACAGCGCCACGTGTCAGGATGGTCCGGACGTGTCAGTGATGAGAAATGAGTAACTTGCCCATTTAGCGCTTTATGAACTCATTGAGTGTCAAGACACAACTCAGCACCAATCTCATTTTTACTTTTCACATTTTGCATCCACAAACACTCTGCTCCGATATATTTTAATCACTACAACTTCCAATCTCCACCGGCATCAAAGAGCCGTGGAGTGAGAGGGCAGCCCTGTTAGCGCGCTGTCGTCCTGCCATGCCACTAGAATATTTCAGTTCATGGTAATGTGCCTGACACCCTCCTGCTTCCACTGCTTTGTAATGCTCATTTGATTAGGAAGGTCAGGAGAAGTGATGCTGACTGACGGTCTCAAATGTGCATGATTAGAAGTGTTTGGAATCGTCTGCGATGTTTGAAATGACACTTACGTTTTTGTGTTTTGCACTTGGCCACCTTGCATTCAGTGTTCACTTCAAATCGTGTAGCCGCACACATTGTCTTATAAAAAGCAAACATTAAGGCACTTGTATTGGGACTTGGAATACAATGACAACAATGGAACATGGTTTCAACTTATAAACATGACCTTAGGAAGTTTTAAAAAGGGTAAACTGAAGTTGTGCAAGTTTTATTTATTTATTTTTCCAAGTTTTCAGAAGAACATGTGGACATGAAAGAGATTTGATACTGAGGTTTACCTATGAATCAGCAAAAAATTGAGTAATCATATGAGTCTTGATTTTTCATAAAATTAGCACAGGGGTCTTCCAGCATTTTACAGAGATTGCCATTCCACATAGTGATAGCAAAACAACCCAGTACTATCACAAGTACTGAGTACACAGGTCTCGCAGCCTGACTGAAGTACTGCTTTACAAAATGTTCTGGTAACAGCCATAACAGTGGTGTAGATCAGCTGCTGTGATTCAGTTTGAGGGATTGTAAGGTTCTTTTCTTGATTGTCCCTTTAAGGAAATTTGTCCTCTGCATTTGACCCATCTTTCGATCCACTGGAGTACTCCATAAGGAGCAGTGGGCGACCACTGTCCAGGGCCCAGGGACCCATCTTTAAGGCGAGTCGCTGCAATTGAAAGCATCCAATTTTCACGCATTGGTCAATGTTGAGATTTTTATTACGTTTTCTCCTTAACATCTCAGTTTTCATGCCAGTAAAAAAAAGACCAAACTCACTCTTGCGGTGTGTTTTTTATGATGTTTTGTGAGCATAGGGGGTGTGCGGGGAAAGGGGGCCACACAAACTGAGGCAGTAGGTGTGGTGGGGATGTACCAGAGGAAATCCGCACACAATCAAGGTCATTAATCTTGGCTGCAGCTCCGACTATGCACTTTTGGAGGCTGAAGGATCGCTGACCAGGACAGTTCAAGGTCTGACCACTGCGGTCGTGTGGAGGCTGAGCCAGGCCAGACAGGGCAGGAACAGCCAGCAGCAGCTTTGGTACTGTTACTCTGTGTTAAGACTCTGCTTAAAGGGCCAATATATTATTTTAGTTCCATGTTTTAAAGGGGGGATATTATGTATAACTGACTTTTTCAAGCTTTATATATTGATTATAATATGTCATTCCCTCCTTAAAAACATGCCTGGAGTGTTGCTTTGATTCAATAACGTATGTTTGAGCAATCTTTAAAAACCCTCATGCCTGGTTTCTCCAGGGAACGCCTTTTTCCTCCAGTCAACACCTCGATACTCTGGGAGCTGACTACATCCTTTTGTCACTCACTCTTCGAGTCATGCCCACTGCTCCAACCTGAACAGAGCCCCCCTCCCCCACTTCTCGAGCAGGCTACTCCAACAGAGCAGTGGTACCAGTGATTAGCAAACACCTGGTGGAAATGCCTGTCTACTGAGCTCAAACTTACTACACACTATTCTCAATTTTACAACTACAAAATGCCATCATGGAAGAAATCTTTCTTTGGATGCCAAGAAGAGATTCCTCTTTCTGAAGGGGGAGTATTGGAAAGGGTAGGAGGATCTTAAAGAGACAGAGGCCAATTTCAAGGAGTGCGGTGCAGCCATGATTAAAGGCAAATTTCTAACTGGCTGTTTTGTTAATATACAGCATTTACAGACGAACGTAGTCCTTTAAGAAAATAACAATGATTAAATATTCACTTAAGTGACAGCACTGATGTTGCTGTATGCTCAAAATAGAAAGCACAAACAAAGTGTGCATTTTATGGCATAGAAAATACACAAAACACATGACTAAATGTTTTTTTTTTTTACTAAGGAGATTGTCGAAAAAACTTGAATCTTCAAATGAACAAGAAGCTTCTGCAAGAAGAGGCGAAATGTCCTCTACTCAACCAAACCCGTTCAGTTGAAGATTCAAGTCTTTTCTACGATTAACGCGACCTGGATGACTGAGAGCTTGCACAAACTTTACTGTGGAGACTTTATAAAAATGTGGTGAAGTAGAAAATATTATATTTCTCTTTGAATTGTACTGGAGTGTAAAAATAACTTTTAGTAACAGTAAGTTAGCAGTGTTTTGCTTGTTGCCGAGGTTATTTGTTTTGGTTTATTGCAAATACACTACTCACAAAAAGTTAGGGATATTTGGCTTTCGGGTGTGGAAAATCTAAAACGTTCACGCTACAGTAATATCATATCATGAAAGTAGGACATTTAAGCAGAACGATTTACTAGTGATTTCCTCACCGCAAACAATTTGTTTAAAAAAAAGTTTACAACAATGGTGTGTACACCACAATAAAAAATTGAAACATCTCAATAACTCGTCATGTGCCCTTGAGCATCAATTACAGCTTGACAAAGGGTGACCATTGAAGATATTTTGGAAGAGATCGTTGGCGACA
>JAADKR020062100.1:0-11186 GCA_011763505.2 Lythrypnus dalli | reverse complement strand
CTCTCTCTCTCTCTCTCTCTCTCTCTCTCTCTCTCTCTCTCTCTCTCTCTCTCTCTCTCTCTCTCTGCTGGACTCTCCTATCCTGCTGTTGGTGTGAGCTGTTGTGCGAGTTGTTCTGAGAGATGTTCTGAGCCTTGGGCTGTGTTATCTCCCCCTTTTGTATCTGAGGCGTTGCCATGTGTAGGCAAGATTTTAAGTCAATGAAAAACAAAAGATCACGTTCCACTTATGAATATGCATAATGCATGTACATTTTGACTGGACACCACATTGCAAAATGTTCCAAAATGCATTGTACAATATACAACAAGATACAACCACATTGTCCTTGTTGACCTGGGAAGAAGGTTAATTAGAACAAATTAATTTGATTCAGTCTCTTTCTTCACTTTGATTGAAAATCCGCTGTGCTACTCATAGCTCTGATTATTTAATCAGTCTTTTGGTAGCATTTGGAGTTGGTTTGTCAGTCATTGTAAGTCATTTCAGTTCAGATAAATGTAAATGTGTCCACTTTTCCTCAGTTCTTTGTTTGAGTTTGTAAGCTCAAGAATGCAGTTCTTGTGGCATCACAACATTCACGACGGGTTGGAATGTGTTTCCCTGTAGCAGGGACTCCTCCAAGTGGAGGCAACAATGAGCAGGAAGCATGGATTCCATCACAGAATCACAACACAAGCTTTATTAATTACAATTCAGAACTTAACTTTAACCTGTTTCAAAGTCTACTTCTTCTTGTACTTCCTTATTCCTTGCCCCCAAAAACCTGGCTGTACTTTCTCTTGCTCGGGAACATATTTTGCTTGAGTGATGAAGCAGGCGAGACCCTCAGTAGAGCTTGAAGATGCTGATCTGTGAGTTTGGACTTGTACTTTGACTTATTAAAGTTCGTGGTGGAAAAGCTTTTCACACAGATATGTGCTCCTATAAAGGCACATGGTCCACCTAAAGATCCTGAAGAGCACAGAGAAGATGGGGGGTAATTCTCTCAAAAATTTCCCTATGCTTTTCCACTCAGCTCCATGAATTTGGCTCCCCAATATGTAAGTCCCGAATTAGGAGAATTTGTCATTTCGGATTGTTTTAAATTTGTAGCCGTTCAAATGGGCTAACAGCAGTCAGCACACAGGTTATTATTCGTGTTTGTAAAATTTCACGAATCATAACATGATTTTATTTATATAAAGTGACCACAGGTCATAAACCTGGAAAATAAAGAAATAAAAATTGTGTTGCAATTTGTATTCATTGAATATTAACACATAACATAAACTTAACAATAGAATATAAAATGTAATTCACAGATATAATATAATAACCTTATATATTTTAATGAAACAAAGAAAATAACCCATGTAATCTATTCCTCGTCACCATCATGACTTTTTCATGCTGTCTAAACATCACACACAGCACCAAAGACATCTTGTTTCCCCTATCACTCACCACATTACCGCCCACTACATTAGTTGGCTTAGTGAGTTAATTGTTAATTATGTTGCGGTAGCCACACTCAGGGTACAGTCTGCAGCTGCGTGCTGCCCAATTAGCTATCATTTATGTTCCCAACACAAATGTAATGCAACAAAAGTTAACAGCTATGCACTTAGTGAACTGCAAACATCTCCAAGCAGTGCATTTGTAACCAGTAGCTTTGTAATAAACACTTTACACGGTTATAAGTACGTACAAACTGGCTGTGTGCTCCTGACAATAAGTTGTGAAAAAATGTGTGTACTACTGTGCAAAGGTATCAGTGCAACTGCGCATGTACAAAGATAAATTAAAGTTATACAACGAAGTGTTTTACAAATATTTATATATATATATACATAAACAAAAGTAATTATTGCAAAGGAATGTTAACTTATTATTATGTCACTTTTCTTCTTACACTTATGTCTTTTAAAGCAGTCTTTTATTTTTCCTTAGTAATCTCAAATGAACTGAACATTATCTGAGTATAAGTTGGAAATAGCCATGGGGGCCACAAAATGACATCTTTAAGGCTGCATTTGACCCGTGGGCCATGGGTTTGAGACCCCTGTCTAAGGTCTATGGGCCCTGCCAACCCTACAAAGTTTACAAATAATAAAAGAGGTCTACACTATACAATACAGTGTTGCACTATATAACAAATGACTGATATATTTATCCTGTCTCTCCTCTCTGACAGTGTTCACGCCGTCTTCTCCTTCAGGTCACAGTGGAGCAGAGCTGGTCACTTGGACCAGAGGAACCTCACACTGCAGACGCCAGTCCCACCATGGGCAGCTTCTTTTGCGGTGTGGTCCAAACGCAGGCACCAAGCCAGAGGTTTACAGTGACCTTTAAAAGACACTCGCTCCTGCCTCCTCCTGTAATGGCGACGGAGCAAACGACAGTGGAAATATAAGGATGGCAGGCCTCAGGCTGAATGTGAAGGGCTGAACTGTCCCAAGGTATTATACTATATGACTTTTGATCATTTTTGGAGTCAAATAGCCATCAAATAGATTAAAAAAAAGAAAATACTTTACTGATCCCAAAGAAAATTATGCAAGAAGTCTGTTGCTCCAGTCATTCAAGTACACATACAAAGTCAATATATAGACATCAGCAAATCTCTGAAGTGGCTGCATTACATATCCTGATGGCATGAGTACGGTGGCCAATAGGGGCTATCAACGCCATTTAAATACAAAAGCAGAAACGCACATTACAGAAGCAGAAATGCACATTACATGAACAAAAACGACATTGCAATAACAAAAACGACATTACAAAACAAAAACAACATTACATTAACAAAAACCACATTGCAATAACAAAAACAACATTACAAAACAAAAACGACATTACAATAACAAAAACGACACTACATTAACAAAAACGACATTACATTAACAAAAACGAAATTACATTAACAAAAACGACATTACATTAACAAAAACGACATTACATTACAACAACATTTAGCGGCACCGGAAATGGCCAAACCGGAAACGGCACGGATGTTCGTCAAAATAAAAGCTCAACTTCAATATAAAAGTTTTAAAGTGTTTATGAAGAGTTTTATCATTTTAACCACAACATACCCTTTGCTATTAATAATTATAATGGCCATATATGTATGGAGAGCAAGACGTATCAAGCAAGACGTGGTCTGGATTTAACATAAACTGATGATTTTTTTTTTTTTTATCTTTCCTTGTTCCTCCATGTGCCGCAGTCTCAAGTACCACACCCTCGTGACCAGCAGCCTTGCGTACCGATATAATATACGCCACACAGACAGACATTTATCTGAGGAGGACTCAGAGGAAATGTTGGAGGCATTCAGATGTATGTTCTTTGCTGTTGAGGACATGTGGAAATTTTGTGAGGAATTGGTGGCCTCTGCTAGCCTGGGCACGCCCATGTATGCTACATGTCGCATCCAGTATGTTCGGCAGAGCAGGGCGGGACAAGCCGATGACGTGTACTTTGCGACACTTTGAGCGTGTAGTTTGTTTTGCTTCCGTATAAATATATCGTTTGGAAGTTCTCCTGGCGCGCAGCAGGCCGGGAGCAGCTCCCTGTCCATGCGCACGTAGGTCCGTCTCGGACCCGCGGACCCGAGCAGGACTAATAAACGGCTCTGGACTGTCGTTAACCACGCTTCATTTTAGCCTCTTCCCCAGACTAACATCTCACTTGTGATTAGGTCAGGTGTTAACCAGGCGAGGCCTCTGCTGCATTTAATGCAGGTGTTGTTGAAGCCTCAATGTTTGTTTTTTTACTTTAAAAAAATAAAAAAAACATACAAAATAATAAAAAATATACCATAAGTATTTTCTCATTTTACTTTGGTTACTCATAACCTTTATTTTACAGGTCTGCTATTTCTCACTCATGTGAATATGCAAATTACTAAAAGGTAAATTGTGTTAAATATACGTATATATATTTAAAATATGTATAACATATTTAATATATATACGGGTCACGTGAGCGAGGTACTTATAAAAGATAAAAAAAAGTTGTCATCAGCTTAAGTTAAATCCAGACATCATCTTGCTCGATGCGTCTTGCTCTGCATATATATATGGCCATTATAATTATTAATAGCAAAGGGCATGTTGTGGTTAAAATGACAACACTCTTCATAAAAAAATCCGTGCCGTTTCCGGTTTGGCCATTTCCGGTGCCGCTAAATGTTGTTGTAAAGTCATGCGGCTTTTGTTAATGTAATGTCATTTTTGTTAATGTAGTGTCGTTTTTGTTATTGTAATGTCGTTTATGTTTTGTAATGTCATTTTTGTTATTGTAACGTCGTTTTTGTTTATGTAATGTCGTTTTTGTTATTGTAATGTCTTTTTTGTTCATGTAATGTGCGTTTCTGCTTTTGTAATGTGCGTCTCTGCTTTTGTATTAAAATGACGTTGCTGGCCCCTATGGGCCACCGTACATGAGCGGTGAACAAGTTCTGCAATCTCTCAGTGGAGCACAGCAGTGAGAGAAATCTGGAGCGCACAAAACTTCTCTGGGAGGAGAAGACTAAGTTCAGAGGGTGACTGAGTCTGGGCCATAGACTGTGAATAGGAAATATACAGGGCATTAGCTTGTATCTCCAATGGTGGAGCCTCATCAGCTCCTTGTGCTCTCATAGCCATTGATTCCACATTGATTTTTTTTTTGGCTGGCGTATTGAACAAAGTTATTTCTAATTGGCTCTCAGAATGCTGTTCAAAATTCCAAATATGGAGGCTGGCTCCATCTGGCGGCTGTTCGACCGGTGATACTGCTTACCTAAGAGGGCTTCATCTGGCCTGCACTCAACCCTTTGACTGGCTCCGAACATCCTGCCGTCCATTTCCTTGTCACAGTTTATGGTCCAGGCCCAGAACGGTCTTCTTTCCTATCTATTGGTTTCCTCTCTTGTCATAAACAACAAGGCCGACAAGGGACTGCAGAAATCGTCTATTTGAATGGATTTTCCACTCCGTTTGCTGCTGCAGAAGTTTTTATTTAGATTTAAAACAATTATTAAATAAATTAATTTCATAAACAACAGTTAAGTATGGAGTGAATTAATAAAGCTGACTGTAGCACTTTGGGGAACTTAAAGAGTTATACAAGTACAGCTCATTATTATTATACATTATTAGCTGCTCTTCAGACAGTGTGGGGAAATGTGGGTTAAGGCTGCGTCTGTCTCAATTCTCTTTATCCCTCTCGTACCCCTTCCCCTTAGCCCTTAGGTATCTCTAGCCCTTTGAATTGAGACACCCCTTTGCCTTCATGTGTGTGTGGGGGGTAAAAAAGCATGAATGGAGTGTGAGGCTCTGCTTACAAACACACATGTTCCAGAGTTTACAAAACAAAAAAAAGGAGACTATAACCTTCAGGTTTATGATCAGAGATATTAACGAGATTATCCTTTGCCCTGATTTTCTCCAGTGTGAGGTATAAAAGTATCTTATCATAGTGTTCATTTATGTATTAGTAAAAAAAGAATCAAACTAAAGATATTTTATAAAGTACAATAACATGCTTTTCCTTATCATTAATTTCTCCTCTTTGAAGTACAAAATTATCTTTTTTGTAGTTTTCAGAGCTTTCAACGTTTTTTTTACTTTTTTTAATTGAAAAACATCAATAGCAAAAATGGAATTACAATCGACTACAAACATTGAATGGTCCAAGCAGCAGAATAATCACTCACAATACAAAAATACTTATAATACTAAATAAAATAGTATATAAATAAACAAGAGGGTCTCCCTTCAAAATACAGAAACAATTGATCCATTAGTTTTAAGACACTTTACATTCCAGTTTTTTTTAAGAGATTTGCAAAAGGATAACATTACAATTTGAAATGAATATACAAAATATAAAATAAAAAATATGTCGTATTTGTAGCGTATGTGTGTGCACACTGAAGGTACAGCAGCGGAGAAAAGTTACGATAAAGTTCAAAACCACAACATCTGCAAATGTAGCGCGCATCCCACGCATGTCCCGAAGGTTTTTGGGGAAGTTATAACTGTATCAACATGTTATTTGCGATAAAAAGCCACTTCCAGGTGTGCGAGCGCTTCGTCGCCATGTTTTTTTTTTTTTCTGGAGAAAGTGCTAAGCTCCTCCTTCCACTCTGCGCAAAGTGTGCATCTTAATTCACTTAACGCAAAGGGCAAGAAACGGAGATCATTCCCCTTCGCCTCCCCCTTCCCCTTTGACTTTCTTCAAAATCGACCAGCACTTAAGGTCTCTTGAAGGCAGAGGGATAAGGGGAAGGGCTACCGAGGAGAATTGAGATGCAGCTCAGTCCCGAGAGCACAATGACAGCATGTGCTCATGCTGACTTCGAACTGGCAACATCCAAACAGCCACCAAACCTTTAAAGCTGTACTGCCTAAATAGCATTTTGTTTTAGGTAGATGGCAGGATTTGAAATGTAATCCTGCCCCCTTCCGCACATCTCACTCGCTCAGTCCCTCCTCCTGCTTTGCCTTCTTCTTTGGTCTATAATACGCTTGTCTTCTTATTTCTCTTTCGGTTTTCTTTCGCTTTTTCGGCTGTTTAGCTGTATATGCAGTCGTAGGAAGCCAAGATGTCGGTAGCATTCCTGTTGGGTGGTCCATGCTGGTTTGTTTACGGAAAGTTTGTCCCAGTTAGGTGCATTCAGGAGCAGCGAGGGAGGGACCTCTGGCTGCACTGCACTGAAGATCTGATTGCCTGGCTAGTCGCAGACCGCTCAAAAACACAATGATTTTTAATTTCGGGTTTCGCCGGAGTAAATTACTTCATTATAAGAAACAAAGGGCTTGCAGATTTAATATTTACTTACTATGATTACGATTATTTTTACACTCATGACACTAAAACCAATGTTACTCTTGTACAGCGATAACTCCGGAGAGAGGACAGAGTGGGGAGAGTGAGGGGAGAAAGGGGGAGAGAAAGTAGAGTGGAGAGAGAGAGAGAGGAGAGCAAGAGAAAGGCGGGGAGAGGGGGGGAAAACTCAGCGCTGGGATTATGGAGCTGACACAAAAGCCTGGGGAGAGAACAAATGAACTGCTGTGAGGGTTTTTCAGTGAAACCACATCAATGCTTGAATCAACAGAAAACTATACTTGAATTTAAAATACACTAAAACAGAGTAATCAAACCCTTTTCTAAACAGACTTTTACAGTGTTAAATTCAGCATTGGAAATGTTCTCGTCTCATTTAAACACTGAGAACGTGGAAAATAATTTATAGCAGTTTACATAACAATCTATACTGTACTAGAACTCCCTGAAGCACGCCTTTTGGCCCAGAGTGCAGTCTAATGGCGGGGTGTTTTTCTCATTTTTTCCCATTTGTTTTATTTTTGCACACACCAAAAATATATATGTATGTACATATATACATGTATACATAAATATGTATATTTACACTTCAGCCCTCTACATTTTTGAACAGTTTAGGCACCGCCATGCCACCTGCTGTCTGCATGTTCCACACATGTATCTATGTATCTATGTATCCACACCACATTTCATGATTTTGTAATCTGTCACTGTATTTGGCTTCAATTCACCTCCTTGTCGAGATATGGGATTACATTGCACACATACTTAGATTTCAAATCACATGCCACCCAGAACTTGATGCCAAACTTGTCGGGTTTTGATGCAATGTACTGCAGGAAACAGAAGCGAGTCTTTGTGGGGAAAAGTTGTTCATCGATGGTGAGGTACCTGCCTGGGTTATAGGATGAGATGCAGTTGGCAGTGAAAGACTGCGGAGATTGCAGCAAACCTGTCCATTCCCACTCGTTCACTGCGTGTGTCCACGTCATGGAAGCGTGTTTTTTTGTTTGTATAACACTGTGAGAATGTTCATTCAGAAGTTTCAAAACTTCCGACTTCCAACTCCAAACTTTCCAGTCTTGGTCTTCACAGTATTTCAAAAGTAAATGGTAAATGGTCTTAATTTATAAAGCATTTTTTACCTACAGTAGGCACAAGTGAAGTGTCTTTCCCAAGGACACAACGACAGCATGCACAACGGGGTCTGTACAAGTCAACCCACTCTACTATCGGCGCCACTGTCTTCCCAAAGGTATCTTCATAAGGAATTTATACGTATCTCCAAGCCTGGTTTATTGTGCATTAAATCCTACAAAACAAGGCAAAATTTAATTTGTTTATATATTATTATTTAAAGATATTTTTTATTAATAATACCTAACTAAACAAGATGTCTTGAGGAAACTTGCAATACATTTTTCCTCATATTTATGTCAATTATGTGCAGTAAAAGTTTCAAATTGATATCTCTACATTAATTTGTCCCTATTCACCTGCAGTGTCTCACCCTAAAAAGAACATTCCCTCTCAACAATATAGTATTATTTATGTGCAAATGACACAAAACAAAACTGCAGATATTTTAGAAGAGAGAGCAACATTTTCAACGTTACTAAAAGCTCCCAAAGCCATGTGGGAGGTTCCAAACACTCGTCTCGTCTCTCAGTAAGTCAAATTCTAAAGGCCAGACCCTGACTCTCTGTCTTTTGCTCACAACCCTCTGCTCTGCATCTGGCGTTGCCATGGGTAACCGACATCTTAAACGCCAAAAGGGCCCAGCGTCTTGCAATTAGACCACAATCTGTTTCCATGGCGAGGGCTGCTGGGTTAGTGCCTTGCAAGTTTACTGTTCGTTTATAATTTTATATATATATAAAAAAAAAAAAGTCATTTCAGGCATTTCACGGCTGCAGTTGTGCACTTTGACGCCTGGAGAACCGTTTGGTCCACCGTTGCTCCGACAGACTCCAAACTCCAAACTTTTAATTTTTAATTCTTTGCCTGATTTAATAGATTCAAAATTTCAAAAAAACAAGCCAAATATGGATTTATTTATTATTCTTTTTTTTAATTCTTCCACTAACATACACAGTAGCTCATTTTAAAACAACACAAGAGCCAAAATCCTCTCTGAAAAAAGTTTGTATCTAATGGACAGTAGTGTTTGAAATAATAGCAGTCCAACTAGTGCCTAACCAGATTAATCCAGATTTTTTGTATATTTATTATTGCTACAAGGCAAACAAGTTACCGGTAGGTACAGTAGATTCTCAGAAAGCCACCAAGGCCCAGCATTTGTGATTTGAATGCTCTCTATGCAGTGACATTGGGCAATTAGTTGAAAGGGGTTTGCAAAATAAAAAAAGAAGCAGTGTCTGCGATGGACTTTACACACTCAAAACTATTGTGTACAAACATTTATGTTTCTCAGATTTAGCGATCCTTTGAATCAATAAACTAACTTTTTTGTTGTATACCCACAGTTTTTTTTATAACTGCTTCACATCAGTGTGGCATGGAATCAGCCAATTTGTGGCACATTTCAGCTGTTATTCCACTCCAAGATTTTTTTTCATACCAAGTCATACCTGGTTTTGCTTCAGAAACAGCATTTTTGACATCACCCCACAAGTTCTTGATTAATGTCCAGGAATTGGGTCGGCCACTCCATAACATCAATGTTGTTGGTTTGGCAGACACACAGAAAGGCCTCGTCCAGTGTCCAGATGGGAATCGAACCCAGAACCTTCTTGCTGTGAAACGTAAGCACTAACCACTGTGCCCATTAGGCCAGTTGATGTGTTCTTTGGCAAGTGGTTACCTCTTCTGCTCTTGCCTTTTTTTTAACAGAGGGATTTTGCGGGGGATTCTTGTGAATAGATTAGATTCGAACAGACTTCTTCTAATTCAACATGGACAGACTCAGACGGAAACAGAAAGAGATAAGAAACTTTTTTTTAATATTGAGTATTTGGTGCTCGAGCCCCGGCGGAAGGCGTGAAGGAAGTGAACTGAAGAGCTATGAGCTATTGAAAAGAGCTCTGGGGTGTCTTCTTCCCCCGGGACCCGGACACTGGTGGTGGAGTGGGGCCATGAAGATTGGAGCTGGTGTATCTCGATGGCCAAAGTGGTGCTGGTGAGGGGGTGGGTAGCAGCGTTGTTGGTGCACAGCTGTATTGGAGCGGATTAATTGCGGAGAGGAGAGGCTTAAATATGAAATCCTTGTGTTGGTTGGTTAGACAAAGGAGAGGCTGGGATGCTGAGGCACCCATAGTGAGATAATTGGCATTTGTTTCAACTGTATGACTTCGGCTTTGATAGGCAGAAGCTGAGGTGGAGGTGTAGTTATGAGATGATTGGACGAGTTGATGCAGCTGGATAGGGGCAGAGATGTGGTGATGAGGCGCTCGGCCTACAAAAGAGTCTTCCATATTGAATTCACGCTCAAAGCTTCATCTGTCACAGCACTTACAGGTAGCTCCAGACCGTCTTTGATCATGCTGGAGCTGATCATGGGCTGAGCGTTTGCCATTCTGAGTATTCTTTGATCTGTTTTGATGATTGTTTTCTTTTTTCTGCCATGGGTCTCTGGTTTTGCTCTTCACTTTAAGGCATTGGAGATCATTTTAGCTGAACAGCTCATATTTGTTTGTATCTCATTATAAGTTTCCCTTTTCCAATCAACTTTTTTAATCAAAGTATGCTGTTCTTCTGAACAAAGTTTGAGCGAGCTATTTTCTTTAGGCTTTGAAAGAAAAATGCATATTCAACAAGTGCCTGCTTCATCTTTAAACCAAATTCACACCTGGTTCTTCACAAAATCGATGACCTCACAGATTGAATGCCAGACTACTATTTTTTTTAACCCACCTCTTTCAACTAATTGCCCAATTGCACAGCCTTGGGTTAGGGTTCGGGTTATGGTTAGCATGCAAATCACAAATGCTGGGTCTTGTTGTTTTTTTAAGAATCTACTGCACCTCCTGGTAACTTGTTTGCCATGTACGTAGCAATAAAAAAATATTCTATAGATCTGGAATAATCTGGTTTGTCACATTGGACTGCTATTATTTTGAACACAACTGTGTTCATACATTTAAACCTGGCTCATTCCATTTTAGCAATGCCGAAAATATGAGCAATTTTTGGCTTTTTTTTGCTTGTTTTATATAAACACAAAACGTGACAGAAAACTTGCAATACATTGTTTATGTCAGTACGTACATTACACAACGTTACAAATTGATATCTCTACACACACACACACACACACACACACACACACACACACACACACTCACACACACACACACCCACACCCGCACCCACACCCACACACACACACATATATATATATACACGAC